>APFE031002912.1:0-22922 GCA_000404065.3 Pinus taeda | reverse complement strand
CATGCATATATTAGCAAACATACAAGAATGTGGAGGAAAACTTGAATAGCTTTATTGATATAGAGATTAGAAGAGAGGATTACAACCCATTGATCTGACCCGATGTCATCCTCCCAGCATGAAAGCCCTTCTTCACCTCATGAAAAGCTTAGATCACCCAACACTATGATATTCCACCAAGAAACCAACAACGCTTCCTTACAAGATACAAGATTCCAGCCTTTGGATCTCTGGGATGAGGGATCCATATATAGATGATTGCAAGGGGGTGAGTCAACTTCTGGGATTTTGATTAGTGTCTTCTCTTTGATAGTCCTTGATTCCACTTGGAGATTGATGATCTCTTACTCATCCTTGGACGAATTCAGAGAGGCAAGTGTTACAGGAGAAGTTTCTGGAAGATTCCATGATCATCCACCTTGCAAACTATCTCTTCCATTTGTCAAATCCCACCCATCGCACCCTACAGAAGGGCTTTTCAGTATGCATCGCACTTTTTGCACTGAGCAGGTGAGATGCATCACACCCTCTGCTCTGAGTAGTCTGTATGGTCTAGTTTTGACCAGTTGTGAGTAGTTTTATGTGGAGAACTTCTGGGAGATGATGTAATCAACTAACCTTGTTCCTTTAGAGCATGAAACAACACTTTTAGGGAGTCAGAAGCCCTTGGTTTATGGACATATATGATTTGGGGTTCTAGTGCCCAAATATGTCTGTAACAAATAATGACCATAGTTGTATTGTCCACTTTCCCCATTTGATTAGTTTAGTGAGTCTAGATGGGTAAACTCATCGATCTTTTCATTTTTTAAGAGTCTTAAAAGTATAGCAAAAACAGCGACTCTATGCCCTATCTGATTAGTTTTATGAGTCCATACAGGAAAACTCGTCAATCTTTTCATGTTTTAAGAGTCTGAAAAGGATCGTAAAAAGAGTGACTCTATACCTCATCTGTATAATTTAATGAGTCCAGACAAGACAACTTGGTGGTATTTTCATATTTAGACAGTCTAAAAAGATCGTAAAGAATGAATCTAGGGTCGTCCCTTTGTCATAGTCTTTAACGGGGTGTGACAACGGTTAATAGTATACCCAGATCAATTACTTTTCCATGAGTTAATCTGCTGAGTCTAGATAAAGAGAAACCTATGCTAAATATATGTTGATCTCATTTTGTTACGAGTATGAGGAGACGGACTAAACTCAATATTTGTCGTGAATTTTTAATGAGTCACACGACGACGAACTCAATACCTTGATCGAATTTTAACAAGTCAAATGAAGAAAACTCAAAGTATCTTTTTTAGTTTAGTGAGCAAGGAAAAAGGGGTAAAATAACTGCTCATTCCTTCTTCGTAGATTTAACGAGCCCGAAGAAGGAAAAAACTTGGCGATTTTTCATTTTAAAAGCGAGAAATGGTCCCAAAAAAGCAAGTGCTCTTGTTGTTGTCGTAGATTTTTAACGAGCCCCATGACAAAAACTCGGGATTTTTTAGTTTAACAAGCGAGAAAAGTACCTAAAAGAATGCTCGGAGCTCCTTCATAAGTGTTTAACAAGTCAGAAGAAGGAACTTTAACCGGGTGCGGCAAAGGTTTAGTTACTTTTCCATGAGTTAATCTGGTGAGTCTGGATAAAGAGAAACCTATGCTCAATATATGTTGATCTCATTTTGTTATGAGTACGAAGAGATGGACTAAACTCGATATTCGTTGTGAATTTTTAATGACTCACACGGCGATAAAATCAATACCTTCATCTAATTTTAATGAGTCAAATGAAGAAAACTCAAACTATCTTTTTCAGTGTAGTGAGCAAGGAAAAATAGGTAAAATAACTGCTCATTCCTTCTTCGTAGATTTAACGAGCCCGAAGAAGGTAAAATCTTGGGGATTTTGCATTTTAAAAGCGAGAAATGGTCCAAAAAAAGCAAGTGTTCTTGTTGTTGTCATACATTTTTAACGAGCCTCATGACAAAAACTCGAGATTTTTTAGTTTAATGAGCAAGACAAGTACCTAAAAGAATGGTCAGAGCTTCTTCATAAGTGTTTAATTAGTCTGAAGAAGGAACTTGATATTTTTTCAGTTTTATGAGTGTGAAAAAAGTGCCTAAAAAGAATGCTCAAATGACCTTTTTCAATTTAATTAGCTAGGAAAAGTGCAAAAAAGAGTTTCTCAAATCGTTGCCGTATTTGTTTAACGAGCCAAACGATGAGAAACTTGGGGATTTTTTGATTTTAAAAGTGAGAAAATATCCTGTAAAAGAAAACGCTCATTCAGAATTGCATGCAGTGATCGCTGCCATCCATTCCTGAAAGTACTTTCATAAAAAAAGCACAAAAAAGTAGCAATTTCTCTCAACATGGGTCATGCATGATAAAAGTCATGGGGAGTGGATTACTTCCTCTTTAATGATTTCAATAAATCATGTCTCCAAACATAAATATAAGAAAATTCTTGAGCTTTCACATTCACCATTTTCACTTTTTGAGAACTGTAAGAGCGTTTTGGAGCTAAAGAGGAGCAGATTTTCCATGGACGATTGCGGGAGATCCAGGTGACCATTAAACATGCTGCTAGTCCTAGGTAGATGCCAAAAACTTAATCTTTGCTTTACTTAACCTTTCTTATCAGTTTCTCGGGTGGAGTTTTGCAAATCTGGGGAGCCCTAACTCAACATTTGCACGTTAATGCCCTCTGGCAGGCCTAGAGGGAGTGTTAAATGCCCTTTACGACCTGTTGGAGGGCGTTAATAATCCCTGTGTACCACTAGGGGGAGTGTTAAATAATTTAGAGCATATTTTAAAACCCCAATAGCCATTTCAAAAGCTCAATTGCCCCATTTTCGCTGATTTTTGGGTTGTTTTGCACAAGTTTTGAGGCATTATGACTAGCCTGTGGAGTGAACGGGCCCATGACAACTAGGAATGGCTGATTTGAAATGATCCAGCATGCATACTTGCATTGTGTTGTTGTGGTTTGATAAAGTATGCAAAGTTGGACTTAGTGAAAGGGCATGCAAACTTGTTGAGATGGATTATCTAGCGCTGGGATGAACTTGAGTAGGTGTTTAGGATTGTAGATCATGAGTTGGCCATTGATCATGACGATATTTACTTTTTGACTATTTTGTCATGCCAAGGAGCACAAGCAAACCTGACCGAGGGTAGGCCTGATACTCGATCCACCCTAGAGCTAGTTCAATCTTACTATATCCCTAAGAGAAGACTCGTTAGCAACAGAGTCCCTATAGAGAGGATTAGGACTAGATCTATGAGGGGAATTTTATTGTTAATTGCACATTTGGTGGGGTCAAAGAATCCCCAAACTGCAACAAAGGCCCAACTATTGCTTGTAGTTGACTGTGTCTAGTCTCAGATGTTCAAATGGTGTGAAGCAGTGCTTTGCTAGTCGAAGGAACAATTGACCACATGCAAGACTCGAACCCAACAAAGTTTTGGGTATGGCACTCTCATTGTCTCATTCATACTTGAGAGGGTACATGTTATGTGCCCAAGGATGAGCTTAGGTCCCTTTGATCCACGGGAGCCAAGACAGGGGCGATGGTCATCACTTGATCCTCGCATAGGAGGAGGACCTATCCAACACTTGTTTGAGGAAGAGTTATTCGAGTGGCTTTGTGGCTAGATTGTGATGATTGACAACTATGCCTATGAGATCATGGACTTCACTGGCGACCCTGACTTGATGTTGTCTCCTAGGACCAACTTGGGTCCTCAAGGTTAAAATGATTTTTGAGAGTACTTAAAGTATTTTTACACTTTTGAATTTTTATGTTATGTTTTTGTTGATTTTAGGGGTCAACAAGTACTGACATGAAGCTTTTTGCTTAACACAGATGTGGTGCCAGTATGACCTGCAGGTGAAGCTCACCATAGGCGGCAGGGAGGCCAACTACTTGCTGGGGGGTGATGTTGATAGTCTTCACGAGGTTCTGAGGAACCTGAAAGGCTTGAGCATGGGTGTGCCCCCCCTTCCTATGAGGGAGATCCCCACTCATATGAAGCGGCACACAGTTGGTGTGCCTAAGTAGTTTTTGGTTCCTATTCGGAGCATAGCTAGAGCAATGTTATCATTTTAGGAGTAGTAGGCTCTATTTAGCGGGCACTTTTGACATAGCCAACAGGTGTTTATAGCTAAGCTTAGTAGCCATTTTGTACTTAAAACACCCAAGTTTTGAAATATTTTGATGTAAAAGACTAGATTTGCAATATATATATATCTATATATATATATATATATGTATGGGTATTTTATGATGTAAATGTTTTTTAAGTGTTTTTGTAAATTTTTACTTTTCATACATGTATCTATAGTGAATGAGACAGATGCTAATCTAACACATAGTTTGCCAATGAATCAACAATTGTATTAAATTCTCTAGGAATGTGCTCATATGTGATAACTTCAAATTGACGTTCCGAGATTCGTGCACTTAAATAATGACGTAACAAGGTTGGATTACAAATGTGATAATGATTTGTCAATTGCATAACAACAAGTTGAGAGTCTAACCTGACCACTAGATTGGAAATGTCCCTTGATGACACTTTAGTGAGAAGTGAAATTATGGACATGTACTCAGAAATATTGTTGGTGACAATACCAAGGAAGACTCCCCCAGAATAAAATAGTTCCGAATCAGGTGTGTAAATGACCCAAGCAGCTGATGCAATATATCATGTGTGACGAATCGCACCATCTGTGTATCCTATGTATGTTAAGGGTAATGAAGGCATCTGTATTATGACAGGGATGTATGAGACAAATACTTCAATAAATACCAAAACTCCAATCACATAAAAAAAATAAGCAAAACTTATAAATACATAAAATGACAAAGCACATGCCTAGTGCAATACTAGGCATAAAACTTTTTCAAAAAGAACCCATTTATGGTCTCAGCGAGGGGGACTCCTTCCCAGTCCTGAATTTCATATGCCCCTTTTGAGAGGGCTTTTTTGATGACATATGGACCGAACCATCAGGGTTGAAGTGTTCCTGCCACCATGAGGTCATGTTTTTTATTGTATAGTAAAATAAGATCTCCCTCTTGCTAAGAACGCGGCTTGACCTTTTTGTTGTACTAGGCTTTTATCCGGTGCTTGTGGGCCTCGAGTGCCAATTAGATATCTTGACGTGTTTCATCCAGTTGATTTAGGTATAACAGGCACTCCTCTTCAGCAGTAGTGTCGGGTAAGAGTTCAACAACAATTTGTAAGGAAGGTATCTGCACTCGATTGGTAAAAACTACTTCCAGGCCATAAGCTAGTTGAAAAGGTGTGAAGCATGTAGCAGTCTTAATTGAAGTTTGATATGCCTAGAGCACAAGATATAACATTTGATTCCAGTGGGTTTTATGATTCCCTACTAACCTATAGATCATGGTTTTTAAGACGCCATTGATGACCTCTACTTGACCACTAGCGTGGGGGTAGTAGGAGGATGATTGATCCTAGCAAAAACCTAGGAGGGATGTTAAGTCGGACATCATGTGATTCTGAAAATGAGACCAAAGTTCTATAACAATCGTGGAGGGTACACCAAAGTGACAGATGACCTGATTAAATAGGAAGAGTGTCACTGTTTCCACATCGGCCCAAAAGGTGGGAAGGGCTTCGACGCATTTTGTGAAATAGTCCACAACTACAATAATATAATTGTGACCAATAGAGGAAATGGGGTTGCAAGTTACAAAGTATATCCCCCATTTGGAAAAGTGGTCAATGGAGATAACTAGGTGCAAGAGGGCTAGGGGAGTGCGCATTTTCTTTGTAAACACTTGAAAAGGATGGCATTGCTGAATATAGCCTTGATATAATCTTTGAAGAAGATTGGCGAGTAATAGCCTGCACACAAAACTTTCTGTGCAGTAGATATGCCAGAATGATGACTGCCACATGCCTTAGCATGGCAGTCATTTAAAATGTGTTCCACCTCTTCATGAGTGAGGAAATATTGGAGAACTGTATCTACACCATGACGATATAACATATCGTTGAGCACTAAATAGTGTCACGCTTGGTGGTAGATGTGACGATGGTCACCTGATGATAGCTTAGGGCAGAACCGTTGCGCTTCGAGGTAGAAAAGAATATCACCATACCAAGGATCAGTAGTGTCAATAAGATAGACAACTTCATCTAGAAGAGGATCGTGGCCTATCTCATTAGGATCGACAATGGGAAGACCCGACAAAATTTTGGTGAAGACTAAGGAATTTTTCTCCTTGGCAATAGTGAAAACCAAATCAAATTGTTGGATGATCATGATCCATTTTGAATATTTCCCTCCAATTACTTGACGAGACAAATTTTTTCTCATGGGATTCTCCAAGGTGATGACAGTAGTCTATCACAACAGTATGTAATGTCAGAAGCGATTAACAACAAAGACGACTACCAATGACAACTTTTTCACATGTGAATATCTGAGTTCGGGCCCAACTAGGCCTTTTTACAGATAATATATCACATGTTCACTTTGGTCATCATGAGTTTGAATCAGGACCATTCCTAGAGAGAATGGCAAGGCTACCAGGAATAGAAGACAGTCGCGCCCATAGTTGGGAGCGCTAAGGAGTGGGGCTGATATAAGTGCCTTTTTCAAGGCATCAAATGATCGTTTATCTTGATCATCCCATAGATATGGAACGAACTTCTTAAGTAGGTGCATAAAGCCTTTCATCAACTAAGCATATTTTACGATAAACTGTCATAAAAAGTTTGTTTTCCCTTGCAAACATTCGAGCTGCAGAACAGATTGTGGTTCGGGCAATTGAGTAATTGCCTTTACCTTATCGGGATTAACCCTAATCCCATACTTGGAGACAATGAATCCAAGTAAGCATCCAGACTCGACAAAGAAAACACATTTATGTGGATTCAAACGTATGTTATAAAACCAACACCTAAGAAAGATAACTCTTAAATAATCTAGGTGTTGCGCTCACTGCCTGGAATGGGCTAGAAGGTCATCCAAGTAAGCTTGAAGGATATGCCTGATCTCATGAAATGCGCAGTCCATGTCCCTTTGAAATGTTGCTCTAGCATTCTCTAAACTAAATGGGAGTTTTCGATAGGCAAAGATTCCCCATGGACAAACCAAGGCGGTTTTGTGTTGGTATTTAGGTTTTATAGCAATCTAGTTGTAATCTGAGAATCCATCCATGAATGAAAATGATTCACAACCAGCGCAGTCGTCGATGATTTGGTTGATGAACGGTATCGGATAATTATCCTTTGGACATGCGGTGTTCAATTCTTAGTAGTCAACACATATGCAGATGGTTCCTTGTTTCTTATTGACAGGAACCAGATTAGAAACCCATTCCATTAAAGGAACATGATAGATGAAACCAACACGTAACAGCTTTACCACCTCAGTTTTGATGGCTACCGTTTTGCGAGGGTGGATTAGTCGAAGCCTTTGGCAGACGGGTTTAACATTGTCATATATCTTGATCTCATGCTCGACAATAGATGGATCTATGCCAGGCATTTCCTCGTAAGACCAGGCAAATACATCACAGAATTCCTTAAAAAGGTAGGTGAGGCTTGCAATTTCCTCAAGATTGCAATCTGCTCTAACCTGAATTCTTTCCACGATGCCTGTCATGATAGAAATATCTATGAGCAATGTCTTTGAAATATTTCCCATGTTTCCTTCCAAATCCAAAGCTTGGATAGTCGTATATGGTGAGGAAACGATTTCAGGTGCGTCAGGTGACAGGATTTGAAGAGGCATCATGTCTGAATCGGATATCGAAATACGATAGTGCAAGTCCTCCTAAGGTATCTCTTCTAAACTCATGATCTCTCTAATAGCTTCGTCCGTAGGTAGGACTTGATTGAGGGGATCAAAAGAAGAAGAAGTTATGGGAGGGGCAGTGGTACCATTAGTCAAAGACCAAAGCGATCAGAGACTCAGATGTAGACTGAAAGGCCTGGTCAGCCAATTCAGCTAGTGATAGCAGCATTTCTTCTTCGTAAGTGTCAATGTCTGAAGGGGCTGGTAGGATCCAAGGATCGGTTAGTTCGTGAGGAATGGATGAAACCATATTGACCATCTGTGGAACCAATGGTGGCAGAGGAGGGAAACAACCCATCAGGGAAGAAGCCTTGAGTAGACTGGCACTGATACTAATGTAAGAGTCAAGTACCCCACCTACTAAGTGTATGGAGCCGCTTAGTAATGGGGAATAATTAGGGGTGCAAAAGGACAGCTGGACCACTGTGACTACCTCTCCATCCAATGGAAATAGGATGATGTGGAAGATAGTAGACATAATGGCAGTCATGGCATAAGTCCAACTGCGACCCAACAAGAGATTATAGTTGAGCTTTTTATCTATGACTTCGATGTCCACCATTACCGTGATGGGGGTAGATAGCTAGGTAACCTTTTGGGATGAAATTGTGGCCATCAAAAGCTTTAAGTGAATTCAATGGTAGGGATAGTGTTGGAGAACCCAAAGCGAGCCAACATGAAGCCAACATTACGTAGGTAAAAGCACATTCATCAATGATAGTTCTATGTATACCTTTACCTTTCGAAAACATTTGCACTTGAAATGAAAGCTGGTGGGAAAGGGGAGGTTTACACTTTTCGATGTCGAAAATTGCAAGCATGGAATCCTATGGGTTGATACCACCAATGGCCGAAAGCAGATCTTTCCTTTGTGTTGGACATGTTTGTAATACTTTGAGTGTCAACATAGCTGATGGTGCTTGCGCCAAGTCTTCTATAATGGTGTAATTTTGGGCGGCACGTGCAGATGTATTGTGCGTTGTGCATTGAAGTGCCCCTTTAGGGGGGCGAATCACAAGGTTAGCAACTGGCTTTTTGATATGAAGATCGTTAGGTGACAATGGGTTTTGACTTGAGGAGGGTTCCTTTGTATAAGCGATAGGAGCTCCATATGATTTGGATGTGGTTTGTATGTCTACCATTTCAAAGGTGTAAACAGTAGAAGGTCCTTCACCAGTTGAAGGATGTTGCGAACTGCCATTGCTCCCTTGCAGGGGTTGGGGTTGGTTTGAAATAAGGTGTTGCTACTGTTGAGCGGGGAAAGGATTATTCAGGACAGCGGGGGTCCTACCAATGTTCTTTTTAGCAATGAAATATGTGCACTCCTGAAGATGTGAGAAATGATAGGTCATGTGGTCTTTGGCATAGATTTTGCAAGGGAGTCTGGTGGGTTTATCCTTTCCATCATCAAAGGGCACAGCTACGTTCTGCTTGGATTTAGACTGCTTTGTTGACTTCTCTTCAAAAGGAGCGGTCTTTTTCTTATTCTTCTTATTCTTACCACTGGTTTTTTATGTAGACTACACAGAGTTGATTGCGGTGGTAGGAAGAGAAGTCAATTTGGTAAAGGGGTCCACTGACATCTGGGCAATGTGACTGCTGAGTTGTTTTACAGCAGTGCTGGAGGTTGCATTGATAATCCCATCAGTGTGCACTCCGGGTTGCTGAGTAGTGGGAGCATTAGAGTTGTGAGGGGCATCGGGAATTACATTGTATAGAGTGCCAAACTGTGAATATATCAGATCTAAGTGATGGGCACAATGTATGGATTGGCCTTCTGTGATTGCACCACCTAAGGCAACATCCTTAGCGATTTGGGGGAGTAGAGACTTGTAGAATCAATCCTCTAAGAGATAGTCTGGGAAGGGATCTTTGACCAACCTCTGCCTACATCTCCATTCATGTATATGATCGGAGATTTGGTTGGCGGTATCCTGATGTAATGAAGTGAGGAGTTTCGTCCCAGTTTCATAGTGGATGGATAGTTGGAAGTGCTTTAAGAATTCCATCACTAAAGCATTAAAGGTATTGAATGGCACACGTAGTAAGTCTACGTACCACTTTGTTGCGTTGCTAGTAAGGGTGTAGGTAAAAAGACGTAACTAGATACTATCATCCACCATGGAGTTAGAAACACTCCATAGATGATAGGTGGTGATGTGTGTACCCAGATCCTCCCCTTTTTTCCCTTCAAACTTACGGATGTCTGTCGGTATTTTATCCGGGATTGGCGGCCATAGTAAGTTATGATAGATGGGGTCATTTGTAAGTTTGTACAAGTCGGGGATATCAAGTGTTGCCAAGAAAGGCAGAGTGTGTGATGCCCCCGAATCGGACCAAGGCAGTGACATATGAATTGGGGATCCTTGTGGTCCCCCCACCATGTTATTCCCAATATTATACACAGGTTGCGTGGTATAGTAGGTGCCTTAGGGTATGGTATTGTAATGTATTTCGATAGGGATTGTTAGGTTGGGGGATAGAAGTTCCCCCAAGATAGGCAGTGCCCCTTTGACTCATTTGAGGTTGTGAGTAGGGTGCCCCCATAGATTGATTGAGACCTCCTTGAGGATTATTGCTCACCACAAAACTAACCATAAGTACTTCACTAGCATAAGTAGTGTTCACGTCAATCAACAATTGACCATGCATGCCTGAAAATGGAGAGGGAATTGTTACATTCCCAGCCGGTATATGCATATTGGAAGTTCCCTAAGATAATTGAATATGGGGGTTAGAAATATACAATGGATGCCAACCATATTGTTGGTTGAAGGGACCCACGCTAACTGTGCTATATTGAGTGTTATAAGGAGCGCTATATGTAGCACTTGTTGAAAGTATAGGGATTGACACTAAAGGGGAGGAACCTAGAATTGAATGGGTTCCACTCGTGGAGGGTGTCAACATAGGGTTTGAACCTGGGACAAATGGGATATTAGGGTTCACGATCAAAGGTGTGATATTAATTATCGACTGGGGAAGTGATGGGGGACCAAAAGTGTCCAAAAAGTTCCACGACCCATTAGTCATCGATGGGATGGGTGGAAGTGTTCCAACTGAAGACAAAGGAGGTACAAATGCAATGGAAACCAAGAGTGGGCCCAACGGATTTGTGATCGAAGGGTTGTATGGAGGAAGAAATCCTTCAGTAAAGAAATCCTCGAGTAAGCTTCAATTGTCGGATGTCCAAACTAATTATGTGTGAGATCTCGGAGACTGATTTCCCAAAGATGGTGAATCCGGTTCACTGGAGCTCAGCAGATCCTCCACAGTGAGTGAGGGAAATGTTAACAATCATCTAGATTGATGATGAGTTCTGGATGTAGCCATGGTGGCCGATAATTTTTATCAGTAACTTTTATAGTGATGTTTATTAGAGTCTCAATGATAACACTCTGGCACCTAAAAAATAAAAAACACACTAAGTAAATAAATCAACAAGAAGAGGGAAATGACCCTGTCTAATAAGCACTGATCACTAGAGATGAAACCTAGTATCACAATGAATAAGAAAGAGAGGTGGCGAAAAGTACAACTACGGTTACAATAGAGGTTCACCCAAACCTCAGATGGAGGGGCCAAGTACTCTCGTGAAGACAAGCACCCTCCCAAAAACTGAAGACAGAGTAGGTTCGTCTATGTTAGGTACCAGGGCAACCCACCCGAGTCACCTTGTGTTAGTCACTAAAAGTATGGCCACTGAGGATATCTTAAATCACAAACACTACGGAGGGGGAAATAGTCACAGACTGTACGCTGTGTGGGCAGGATACCTGAGTCCCCGACTCAACTCCAATATCTCTGAAGGGATTCCCAATACACAGAATAACCAAAGGAGATGTAAGCAAAAGTGGGTTACCTTCAATTATAGTCCAATGTTGTCTCATATTTAGCTCCACTTTTACTGGAGTGGTCTCGGTAGTATGAGTGCAGAAGGATTTCTCTCTTTAATGACACTAGTTTTGGTGTACGATCTTGGGCAATTTACTCACACTGGCTAACCCAAGATCCTAGCTAAACTAATGTACTTTTACTCTAGAAAGAGTTGTTGATTTCTTTTATTAGATAGATTCTAAGTGTACTTCGTTAGAGTCTTTAGTAGGGGTGTTTACGTATGAGATTTTATGGGACTCTGACTCAAATCATGCAAAAAACAATGCTTGTAAATTTTCAATTTCGATGAATAAGCTGCTTCTACAAAGGGAGAGTCATTCATACATTAATATTCATTCCATGCATCCTACTAAAGAAAAAACTCACATAGCCAACAAAACTTTTCAATGCTCACTAACAACTACTGAAACCAAATAATGTAGAACTAACAAAATAAGTAGAAAACAATAAAAAAAATTTGATTTTTTCTTTTATGAAAAAAAAAACTTTAAGAAGGAAAGTTATTTTCTTAAGAAAATAATTTGTTCAGTACACAAATCAGTCAAACAAAACAGGGGTACAGATCCCTTATTAGTCCACAAGCCAGTTTCCCAAGCATTTGAGGTCATAGACACTATTGTTCATTAAAAAATGGGTGACTAACACTCTGTGCTAGAGGCCACAAAGAGTTACTGGTGGCACTAACGCTCTGTTTGTGAAGCTACATTGCTTTATAAAGCTCTGTTTACACTAGTAAATTGCATTAGTGAGGGAAAACACTTCAAAAAATGGTTGTGGGGATTAGATCTAGGGCTGAGGAATGAAAGAAGAGTGTTGAAAGGTCCTGAGTGGTCAGAAAAGGAATGAAGAACTATAGGAAGGTCTGGAAGAAGGAGAGATCTATGAAATTTCTGGGAAAACCGGGAACTAAAGTGTAGTCACCAGTGGAGTCACCAATTCTTCTGTAGGGATTAATGCATGGTATTTGGAGAATGAAGGAACCCTCGAGGGTCTTCTCGGGACCCCTGGAAAACTCTAAGATTATCTACAGTTGTCACAAAGATATATGCATGTCCATATTCAACAACTAACTATCAAAGCAAGATGGATTCATTACCTCGAGTCTTCTTGTAGAGTTGCTGGAGAGCGCAATGCAGCTAGGCGAAAGTCCCCTAAGCCAGCTCTAGATCAAGTCCTGTACATAGAAAGACAAGCATAATCACAACATAAGAGCTTGAAAATCAATGCATGAATATACAAAAGACATCTAGTTGCACATAACTAAGCTACTCATGCTAAGAGAAATTGAATGAACATATAAATGCATTATAGTACCAACACCACAGAGTAGATAGTACAACTACAATTCTACATTAATGTTGAAAGAGTGATTACAACCATCGCTTGCTTCAGCCTTCCATTGCGCCTCCAACTCCTCTCTCTCTTTCCCTTCTTACCAACTTCTTATGCTTAAGTCTGAGACTCTACTCGACAATCAAGTAACCTATCCTTTCGAATGATCTGACCTCTTTCACAATATCCCTAGCTCTATTATGTATCATGTGAGGTTAGGGTTGCTAAGTTTCTCCATGAGTTTCTTTTGGTAAAAGCAATGATGTTCACATTCTTTTGAGCTCTTTCTCATTGGCATACTCCATTAGCATGAGTAATCCTAGAAATAGGTCGAACTTGGATGTTTCCTTACTTTTCTTAGTTGATTTAGTAGAGAATATAGGCATATTTGTTAGTCAATCTACTCCTTTAACCATTATATTCTCATTAGGGTTCACTAACACTTCTCTCGAGGTAACAAGTAGAGTTACTTGAGACCCTGACTCTCCCTTAGGTTTGCTGAGAAGCTTTATAAAGCATGTTGTTATTGTATAGACGTCATTAGTTTAGAAACAAGGCTTGTGAACTTGGTAATTGCTCCAATCATCATGTCTTTTCCCTCTCAAGTAATGAGGAGGCCATTTTCTTGTATAATATCAACCTCTCCAACAATTTTACCCTCAACAATATCAATCCTATCCACAACATTCATATCAACATCCATATCCTCAATAATCATTTCCATATCAACAATTCCAGAAAACTCCTCAATCAAATTCATTCACATAATAATCAATGCCTACACTAACTCAACTTCACTAGCTTCAGATTCCTTCCAACCAACCACCACCCAAACCAACTCAATTACTAGCTTTGCCAGTAGCAAATCCGAGTAAGATAGTGAAGAGGTTAGCCTATAATGTGAAAGAAACATCATTATTTCCTACATATTTTATTCTTCTTATTCAAGATATCCACTTGAGGTCAGGAAAAGTTCTACAAATATATTTTCCACCAATCATGGAAGACCAAATTGAAGAAGGATAACAATCTGAAAAGTCTAATCCAAGGAATCAAATTCAGAAAAGAAAAACTATTGTGACTCAAACACCACCTTTCCCAGAAAGGTTCACTGATCATAAAACTTCAATTTCTCTTCCTAAATTTGATATCATAGATGAATTAAAAAATTCTTATGTCACAATTCCTTTGTTGCAAGCCATCAAAAATATTCCAATTTATACAAAAACAATAAAGGAATTATGCATTAAGAAAACTAGTAGAAAGAAAAGAGATCCTCCTGCAATCCAGATCATTAGCAAACTAACTAATATCATGTCTGCAAAAACAACAATTGAAAAATATATTGATCTACGGATACCTATGGTTACCATTTCAATCAATAATTTTTAGTTCCTAAGACTTTAATTGATCTAGGAGCTGCTATAAATGTCATGACAATAGAAACTATGAAGTATTTAAAAGTGGCACATATCCGACCTACTACTACAATTTTAGAACTAGCAGATTGATCTAATGTTGTATCTGAAAGAATGCTTGAATACATCATTATTTATTTGGATTGATGGGAATATCTTATTGACATTCTAATCTTGTAACCAAAAACTAATCTAGGAGGCCATCCTTTGATTCTTGGCAGGCCATGGTTAGCCACAACAGATGCCTTCATTAGATGCAGATTAGGAAGCATGATCATAGCACATGGATATGAAAGGAAACATATCACACTTTATCCTTCTGCTCAATCACCTTCTTTACTATGATGGCCTGATGATCAACAAGAAGAAACTCTACCTATTTTAAATATTAATCAAGCCTTTAATTTTAGAGAAGAAGAAGAAAATGAGGATTTATAGACCATTTTATCTCAGATCCTGATATTTCTAAATAGCTAAGAATAAAACAATATGACGCTACAAATAATCTTTTAAATAAATGTTTTCAGGAAAATTGTATTATTAAATCATTACAAAATTCATTTGAAAGCATTTTTCCTGTCAACTCAATTACCAATTCTCAAAGGAAAATCATTGAAATCAAGCTTGGAAAGAATCTAAATATTGGTAATAATATACAATCATCACAAGAACAACATGTAATTGCATTATTTCATAAGTATTCAAAATCTTTTTCCTGGGATTATACATATATGCAAGGAATCCATCCAAAAACATGTATCCATCACATTTACACAGATGAAACAATCAAATGAGTAAGACAACCATAAAGAGGAATGAATCCAATGATGAAGGAGATAATGAAAGAGGAGTTGTAGAAACTATTATAGGTATGATTTATCTACCTTATCTCTGATAGTCAATGGTTTTATTCCTTAGTTGCGGTGCCAAATAAAAATTGCAAATGGAGAATATGTGTAGACTATAGGGAACTGAACAAAGAAACATTGAAAGATCATTTCCCACTACCATTCATTAACCAGGTACTCAACTCATTAGCATGGGAAATTTTATTTTCCTTTGTTGATGGATTTAGTGAATACAATCAGATCAACGTAGCATTAAAAGATCAGGATAAAACTACATTTACTTTTCCATGGGGAACATATGCTTACAATGTTTTACCTTTCAGACTGTGTAATGCACCTTCTACATTTCAAAGAGCAGTCCTAGCTATCTTTGTAGATATTATACATGAATGTGTTGAAGTCTACATTAAGGATTTTACTGTTTATGGAAGTACATTTGATGATTATTTAAATAATCTTGAAAAAGTTCTAAAAATATGCATAGAGACAAACTTATCCCTCGACAATGAAAAACGTTTTATGATGTTAACTGAAGGGATAGTGTTGGGACACCACATTTTTTCTTATGGAATTAAGGTAGACCCAAAAAAGATACAAGTCATTGAAAACTTAATGCCACCAAAAACATAGAAAGAAGTAAGAAGTTTCTTGGGATATGCAAGATACTACAAATGATTCATTGAAAGCTTCAACAAGATAGCTTTACCCTTGTTTAAATTACTTGCAAAAGAGATTCAGTTTTCATGGACTACGAATTGTCAAAATGCATTTGAAAATCTAAAAGAAAAATTGTTTATAGCACCCATTCTTAGAGGACCAAATTGGTCATTGCCATTGCACATATCCATTGATGCATCAGATGCAGCTATAGGATCATCTCTAGGACAAAAATAAAATCGATTTAACTATGCCATTTATTTCATAGGAAAAAAATTAACGCGAGTAGAATTAAAGTACAGAGTAACTGAAAAAGAAATGCTAGTTTTTGTGCATGCAGTCAATAAATTTAGGCATTACATAACAACCTATCAAGTATTTATTCATACATATCATTCAACCATTGAATATTTAATGAACAAAACAATTACTAAGGGCAGAATTACTAAATGGTTGTTACTAATGCAAAAATTTAATATCATTGTTTTAGATCAACCTGGAAAAGATAATGAAGTGGTACATCTTTTGTCAAGACTTAATTCTTCTCATGATATTATCCCTATTTCAGACAACCTTCCTGATGAGCATCTATTTTCTGTAACAGCTAAAAGCTCATGGTTTGCAGATATAGCAAATTATTTTTCATTTGGAATATTACCATTCCATTTCACTAGCGAGAAGAAAAGGAAAATAATTAAATAGAGTGCTAGATATGCTTGGGTCAATGGTGACCTCTTTTATACTAGTCCTAATCTTTTGATAACAAAATGTGTAAGACAAGATGCCATTATTGATATTCTAAAAGCATTTCATGATGAACCATGTGGTGGTCATTTTACAAATAAACAGACAACATACAAGGTGCTCAAACTTTGCTATCATTGGCCAACACTTTTCAAAGACTCAAAGATCTATTGCTAAAGATGTCAGAGTTTCCAAAGAACTAGAAGACCTGTAGTATCAGATGAGATGACATTGAAACCACAAATACTTATAGAACCATTTGAACAATGGGTTCTAGACTTTGTGGGACTAATTAACCACCCTTCAAATGGAAATAAGTACATCTTAGTATTTACAGACTATGTTACAAAATGGGTTGAAGCAAAAGCAGTGGCACGAGAAACAGAAGAAACTATGGTTTCTTTCCTCTTTGAAGAAATCTTGGTAATATTTGGTGTCCTAAGACAAATTGTTACAGACCAGGTAACATAGTTCACTTCTAAACTTGTCCGAGATCTTATTGAAAAATACAAAATCAAGCATAAAAAGTCTACTTCGTATCATCCACAAGAAAATGGACAAGTGGAACTACTAATAAGGTTCCGGAAAACATCATGAAAAATACAGTACAAATGAATAGAAATAATTGGTCAGATAAATTGAAAAACGCATTATGGGCATACAAAATTACATGGAAAAATAATACTGTATTCATCCCATATCAACTGGTATATGGTAAAGAAGTTATGTTACCAATCGAATTTCAGATTCATACATTCAAACTTGCAGCAAAATTGGGATTGGACCTGTGAGAATCTCAACAACAGGGACTTATGCAATTGAATGAACTAGATGAGATCAGCCAACAAGTAGTTGAACATACATCACTAGTACAACAACAGAGAATCAAATGGCATGAAAGATTTATCAAAAAAAAAAAATTTGATAAGGGAGATTGGGAACTTCTTTTTGACTCCAAGTACAAATATTTAAAATCTAATTTCACTGCTCATTGGTTTGGGTCATGTCAAATAGAAGAAATATTTGACAATGGAGCACTCAAAATTAAAACAATTGATGAAGCATCAATTTCATTTGTAGTTAATGATCCTCGACTCAAAGTTTATAACAAACCTATAAATAAAGAAGAATTTTTGAACATAGTCTCAGCAGAAGACAATATGGAAGTGTTGGAACAGCATAGTAATATGCCTTACCTATTTCTATAAGAATAAAAATAAAAAGTAAAAGTTAAAAAATAATAAAGGAGTTTGGTTGTGAAAATTTAGGATACTGGCAGAATGCAAACTCGAATTCATATCGGAAAACCAACATATTTGGCCAATATGAACTCTCTCTTGTATGATTTCCTTTTTTGTTTATGCAGAATCATCCTCCAAATTTTCAAAGACTTGAGGACAAGTCTTAGGATCAGCAAGGGGGAAGATTCATAATAAATCAACAAACCATGCAATGTTAAATAATGAATCCATACAGGTGAGGTTAGTTTTAGATAGAAGAGGAATGACCTGTTGTAGAGTTTTGTGAACCCAACGTTTCGGACTACCAAGTGAGTCCATCATCAGGGGAGGATGCGTCAATAGATATTCTTAAGATATTAATGATGTATCCAAGAGCTATAGTTGGGTATATATATATAAGTTATTAAACAAAAGAAATAAGAAATAGGTCGGCTCTTTTTTATTTAATTAATTAAACTATTTATTATTATTATTATTATTATTAATTTTTTTAATTAATTAATTTATTCAAGGGGATAACTTAATTGATTAATTTTATTATTTATAGAATTAATTATTATGTTTATTAATTTTATTTTAAATAATTGGTTCAATTGATTCATTAATTTGTTTAAATAATAAATTAATTTGTTTGATTAATAAAATTAATTAATTTAATTATTTATTCTTTATTAATATGTTTATTCATTTATTTACATTATTAATTTATTAATTTGATTAATTAATTCATTAATTAATAAGTTTAAAGGGATAAATTAATTTCTTATTTTTCTATTTCTAGAATTAATTATTAGGTTTCTTACTTTTATGATTTTTTTTTTGATTGATTAATTCATTACTATGTTTGACTAATTAACTAATTTTTTGATAGTTAATTAAACGAATAGATTAGTTAACTAAATTTATTATTATTATTATTATTATTTTTATTAATTTACTTTAATGTACTTATTTCTTTGTTTAATTATTTATTTATTTGATTAATTTGTTTTATTTGCTTAATTAATTTTAATTTTATATTATTTTTTTTAATTTTTATTTATTTTATTATTATTATTTTTATTAATATAAAGATTTAGTGATTATTTATCTATAATTTATAGAGTTAATTTATTATTATTTTTATTAATAATTATATATATAAGGGTTTATTTAAGGGAACAAAGTTAATTATTGGCTTTTAAGGTTTCAAGTAAAGGTTTCCAGGTATTGCTTAGTTTAATCCATTGTCCCGGTTCATGTTGTTAATCCTTTTTTCTATTTCAATGGCTTCCTTGATTTTCCTTTTGAGGTAGTGGTCTTCTTTTCTAACCAGTTTGATGTCTTCCATGCAGATGTAATGAGAGGAAGAGTGAACATGTTCAGCTAAGGCTGATTTAGAGATCATTTCTCTTCTTAAGTCAGCAGTGTGTTCTTTAATTCTAGTATTAAGAGACCTACCCGTTTAGCCTATGTATTCCTTACCGCATGAGCAAGGAATCACATAAACACCTTTTTGAAGTTTAGGGTTTACGGGATCCTTGACAGAATTGAATAATTGTCTGATGGTATTAGTAAGGGTGAATGCTACATTAATGTTATGTTTATTAAGAATTTTAGAGATTTTATCAGTGGTGCCTTTTATGTATGGAAGGGAGACTTGAGGAGTGGATAAATTTTGATTTTTAATATCATTGTTAATCTTGTTTAAGGATAGGTACATAGCTTTCTTGATGGTATTTCTATTGTAGCCATTTAGTTCAAACACCTTGTGAAGATGGTGAAGCTCATCATTTAGATGGTCCGCATCAGATATTCTGGCTGCCCTAGTAGTTAAGGTCCTGATGATGCCAATCTTCTGTTTAGGGTGGTGATGGGAATTTGCATGAAGATATCTTTTTGTATGGGTCTTCTTTCTATAGACTTGGAAACCAAGAGACCCATCTCTTTTAGAAGAAGGATATCGAGAAAGGGAAGCTGATTGTTATTTTCAATTTCAATAGTGAATTTTATATGGCCAGAGAGGCTATTTAAGTGATTGAGGAAAAGGTCAAGTTTTTCTTTTCCATGACTCCACTTGGCAAGTATGTCATCAACAAACCTTTTCCATTCTTCATGGGTGTATGGAAATGACTTAAGAGCTTTCTGTTCGAAGTGCTCCATAAAGATGTTGGCAATTATGGGGGATAGAGGAGAGCCCATAGCCACACCATGAGTTTGTTCATAAATTTTACCTTTGAAATCGAAGTAAGAGGATTTCAAGCATAGCTCCAGAAGATCCACAGTTTCTTTATTAGTGATGTCTCTCATGATCTCAATAGCTTCATCAATAGGAATCATGGTATACAGGGATACAATATCAAAGCTAACCATAAGGTCTTCATCTTTCATTTCTATGTTATTAATCCATTGAACAAAAGAATAGGAGTCTTTGATATAAGAAGGGGTATTACCAGACAGGGGTCTGAGTTTTTTGGCTAGGTGTTTTGCCAAAAGGTAAGTAGGGGAACCTATGGTATTGAATATAGGTCTGAGAGGTATGTTAGGTTTATGGACTTTAGGAGCTCCATAAATTCTAGGAATAATGGAACTATTAGGGATGATTTTCTTTTTTGTGACATCATCCAGAGATGATTCTTTGATTTTCTTAATAACTTCACGCATGATTTTCTCGCTGGGATCTTTATTAATAATTTTATAACATCCACTATTATTTAAATGTTCTTCCATTTTGTTGTCATACTCTATTCTGTTCATAATTACAGTAGCATTGCCCTTATCAGCTTTTAGGATGACTATATTTTTATTTTTTCTGAGGTTGTTTAGAGATATTTTTTCTTCTCTGGAAATGTTAGATGTAGGAGGTTTAGAGGTTCTCAGAATTTTTGCAATATCCTGTCTAATTTCTTCACTTTTTGCTATATCTAGGTTTTTAATAGCTACTTGAATATTACTGATGACTTCCTCTATAGGTATTTTATTCGAGTTATGGCAAAATTTAGCCCTTTTTTCAAAATGGATTCAGTTGCATAATCAAGACTGATGTTTGATAAGTTAATGACCTGGGCTTTGTCTGAAATCCTACTTTGGTCGGGATGGGTGGATTGAGATTTTAAACTGGTAGATGGGCTGATGGTTTTATCTACATTATTGCTCATATCTGCGCTGTTATCATCCGTTGATTTACACCTTTGTATTTTCTTAACCTTTATAACTGCGTTGCCATTATTTCCTATAACATCAAACGGGGGATGAGTTCTGGAGTGATCCAGAGTGTCCAACATATTGCTGTGCCTGATGGAGAGACCGATTATGTCCACATCGCTAATATTTTGTACCATCTCCAAGCTGTTTGTTCTTATTTCATTATCACGCGTGTTGCTGATTTCTTGATTTACTACGTTGTTTATAGGATTTAAATTTAAACTGGCTTGTGCTCTAGAGGCATCAAGATAAGGCACAACTTGTAAACCGGATTGTTCATTTATACCCACGCTGCCCACTTCTTGATTTATACCTGCGCTGTTTATGACATTACGGACCCTTGAACTGGAATGTGCGTGGAAACTGGCTTGCGCTCTAGAGGCATCAAGATCAGGCACAGCTCGTAAGCCGGATTGTGTTATGGTGAAGGTGTCCCTTCTGTTTATTTCTTGTACCATGTATTCTCTCAATGCATCTTCATTTATACCCACGCTGCTCCAATTTTGATTTATACCTGCGCTGTTTATAACATTTGAATCTAAACTGGCCTGCGCTTCAAGATGAGGTACAACTTGTGAGCCGGATTGTATGGAGGTATCATTTACGTTTATGTTTTGTATCATGTTTTCTCTCAACGCATTTTCATTTATACATCCACTGTTCTTAACTGCGCTGTTTATTATATACATGTTGTTCTCATTAACTGCGCTGTTTAATTCAGATATGGTGAGAAGAGGAATGCTGTCAGTGGATGAGGAGTTTGGTAGGAGCAAATTCTGCTGCTTTTGGTGAGCCTGTATTATGGTGTGGCAATCAAGATTACGAATCCTTGAACTGGAATAAGCGTGGTGTTTATGAGAGCATTGGTTATGCTCTTCACCAACATTACGCAAATTGTTCAGCTTTTTTAATTTCTGTCTAGTGTCTTTAATTAGCCATTTATCAGATTTTATAAAAGTAATTGCATCCAACGAATGCCATAGATCCTGTCTGAGATATGAGGAAAGGTATAGATGAGAGGAAAAAAGTTTCTGAGAAGTTTTAACTAATTTTGACCTAGCCCATTTGATTTCATTTCTAACTAGGGTTTCACTTAATTTTCTGAAGCTTGATAGGTTTCTGCTTAACTGGAGAGGGTGTTTGCATATAGCAAATTTGGGAATGAGATTGTTATCTCTACAATTTTTAAGAAAATTTAGATTAGAAATGAGTTTAGCTCTGGATAATCTTAATCTCTCGAATTCTAATGCATTGTCCATCATATCCCTTCCAAGGTAGGATTTGATGTTGTTAAATAATGAATCCATAAAGGCGAGGATAGTTTTAGATAGAGGAGGAATGACCTGTTGTAGAGTTTTGTGAACCCAACGTTTCAGACTACCAAGTGAGTCCATCATCAGGGGAGGATGCATCAATAGATATTCTTAAGATCTTAATGATGTATCCAAGAGCTATAATTAGGGTATATATATAAGTTATTAAACAAGAATAAGACAATAGGTCGGCTCTTATTCTGAATTAATTAAATTAATTAAACTATATTATTATATTACTTAATTATTAATTATTTTTTTTTAATTAATTTAGTCAAGGGAAACTAATTGATTAATTTTATTATTTATAGAATTAATTATTATGTTTATTAATTCTATTTTAAATAATTGGTTCAATTGATTCATTAATTTGTTTAAATAATAAATTAATTTGTTTGATTAATAAAATTAATTAATTTAATTATTAATTCTTTATTAATATGTTTATTCATTTATTTACA
>APFE031002899.1:76741-104198 GCA_000404065.3 Pinus taeda | reverse complement strand
AGTGACCAAATCGCTCATGCCAAAGTTTGCTCACTTCATCATTATGAGCAACAAATACTGAGGGAAGATTTGATGACCCAAAGTTGTGAACCTTATACAACCTTGTGGAATCATCAGCAATACCAGTAGCTAGAATCTGTTTAGGATCTCTTAGATCCTTGATTACAACATCATGAGGTGAAAATTCAACAATTTTACCTTCACCTGAATGAGTTATCTGATAAACAGATAGAAGGTTGCTGGATAAGGTTGGAACACATAATACATCATTAAACTGACCATTGTCTAGATGAACAGTTCCAGTCCCTACAACATTAAGAGATCTATCATCACCAACATATATTTTTTGGTGTTACAATCTTAAAGAAGAAAACATGGCTTTATTTTTGGCCATGTGATAAGAAGCTCCAGAATCAATGAGCCACTCATGAGAATGAGAGGAAGAAGATACATTTAGTGCATAGCCAAACTGAGATGCTTGACAACCAAATGCAAAAAGTGACATTCCTGAAGATGAAGTTGAAGTTGAAGAGTGCTCCAAATGGATGTTGTCCTTCTTCATTGCTACTTCCAAGGCTTCCACAAACTTAAAGCATTTGGATTCTAAGTGGCCATCTCAAAAGTGGCAATCTCTATCAGTCTTCTTCCCTTTCTTTTTATTTGCCTTATCATTCTGGTGAAATGATTTTTCATTTTGAGGCTGAAATTTCTTAGGACCCTTGTTTGGTTTAGGACCATTCCTTTTAGGATACGACTTCTTAGGAGTCTTTGAATTTTGTTGATGTTGGGCAGCTAATGCTTTCTTAGAAGAGTTTCCAAGATTAATAAGACCAAGGTGTAAGAGTTTTTCTTGTTCTCTTATTAAAGAATCACAAAAAGAATCAAAGGAAGGGGACTTGTAGGTTTGTCCTTGAGAAATGAAGGCTTCTCTTGTAGAATGGAAGGTGGAAACAAACACAGAGTAGGCTGGTCCCAACTTAGTAAGAATGGAATAGATAAGGATACCATCTTCTTTCTTAACCTTAACACCTTCCAAGAGAAGTCTAAGGGTCTTGAGCTTGGACAAAAAATCTTCAATGCAAGAAAAATTATTGGGGTACAATGCAAACAACTCATTTTCAAGTTGATGGGGTCTAAGTTTATTTGTGATTCCAAAAAATTTAGTAATCCGATTCATTGCTTCATCAGGAGTATCAAGTTCTACGATATGGAATCTAAGATCTGGAGAAATAGACATCCTTATCAACCAACATGCTTGATCTTGCCTAATTTCCCATTTAGCTGCCTTATCTTCATCTTTCAGTTTTGTTTCTTGGCCTGAGGCTCTTCTGTAGAGACATTTACTTTTAAGTAAATCCACAATGTAGGACCACCATTGGAAGTAGTTGGTGCTGTCAAGAATAACTTTGCATGGACTTTCCATTTTAATATAAAATTATGCTATATATGCTGAAGCTAAGTGTTCCAATGGAAAGATCTTGAAAAGCTAGGCTGGTTAAAAAAAACAGCTCTGAAAACGACTTCCGGATGAAAAAGTTATGGCTTTTTGAAGAAAAGTTGATGAAGGCACCGACGAAGTGCGGGAATGTGCGGAAATAAAAAAAAAGCTCCATTTCCAACAAAAAAGAGACTTGAACCCAAGACCCCTACTCTCATAAATTAGCTTTGAACCAAGTGAACTAAACTAAATGTTTGAGAGAGAGAGAGGGGGGGGGGCTTTGTTTTTTTTTTTGTCACTGAAGCTTTGGGTTGCATGCTTACTTGAGAAAGCTCTTTTTCCATACAAAACAAAAAAAACAAAACATAGCACGGACATACAAAAAAACAAACCCTTACAGCTTGAAGTTAGTAAAAGAAAAAACAAACCCTTACAGCTTGAAGTTAGCTTTACCTGAAAACTAAATATTCTCCTCAATGTTTTTGATTTTCCGAGATCACACTAAGGCGCAGCGGAAAAGAGCATACGCATGAGAAAAATCCTTCCTCTCTGTTTCTGATTTGTCCAGATTGCACAGAGTTGCAGGACAAAGAGCATATGCAGAAATGACAGGTATAGGTCCAGTAATAAAAAAAGAAGCTAAATAAACCGAAATAATAAACGAAGAGAAAATAACTAGAAACTGCAAATAAACACTGTATACCTCTAGATCTTAAAAAAGACGTAGCTAGGGCTACCAGAAACCTTTTCGCATGAAACGAAAGGGGTTCCTCACTGGAACAGATGCTCCTAACAAAACAGAGCAATCCTCTCAACCCGAAAGCAGTCAGAAATAAGAGACCTAGGAAATTGCAGTTGGATGCAGTTCTACCGGCTTCAAATTTGGATCACCAATAGGCGTGGTCCTCAAATAGCTCTGATACCATGTAGGAATTTACAGGGTAAGTTCCTGAGACAGAACACCAAAGGACATCGCTCACAAACAGATCACAGATCAATACACCAATATTTTTGACGTGGTTAAAACCCTCAAAGAGGGAAACAGTCCATGGCCTGAGCCAACACGGCCACTTCAGGCAATTTATTAATAAAAGAATGAAATTTTACATAAGCTTATCTCATGAACAATTAACCTACAAATGACCCTCCATGCTCTTTAAATAAAAATCATGAACCAATCGGGTGTTAAGCCACGGATCAAGTGTCGGTAATACCGAGGAGATAATGAACCATCAGATCACTACATATCGTGACCGTCAGATTGTAAGTTACAAAAGTACTTAGTAAAGAATCACACTTTACCTAACTCTATACTAGACCAAGTTATACTTGACTTTTTCCTACGTGTCGGAATATCCTAACAGATTCTACATTTACTTACGTTGACCATGCCTAGTCACCTGCCATGTCAACACTATGGACTATTGACTGCGTAGTGACTAGGAATTTTTTTGGTTGCAAATTCCGCTTCTTTAGCACAACGATCAAAACATAATAAAATTCTCATATGAATTTGGTTTTTGACAAAACAAGTTGCATTTGGATCATTTTTACAAAATGGACACAGTCATTCAGGTTTTGAGCCATTCTGATAACTTTGATTTTTAAGCTAAATACTGAGCACCTAATCATTTCTCCCTACTAGAAGCCTTTTGGAACCAAAATATACTACCAATTTTTCAGCAGGTGATGGTAGAACTCCCTCACCTTCTTGGTCTAAAGCCATTTGGATTGAGAAGGCATTTGTCCCTTGAGTCCCACTCTAAGGTATTCGACATCCCCTCTCGTTGAAGTTCTGGTTATTTTTCAAGTATGAGATCTTGCTAAAGCTCATAGAGATATTCTGGCGAGAAATCATTTATTGATGGAAATTGAACATGCTCTCCTTTATCATCAATCAAAGGAGGATCAAACAATCTCAAATTATGAACATTAACATCAAAAAATATTTGCATATAACGAGGCAAATCAAGCTTAAATGCATTGCTACCAATATTTTCCATAATTTTAAGAGGACCATAAGAGATTGGTTTAAGGTTTTTACCTTCCAATTGAAGTCTCTCTTTTGTAATATATAACCAAACTTCATTGCCAACTTGAAATTTGTGATCAACCTGGTGTTTTTCATGCCTTGTCCTGTAGCTGATTTGACTTTTCTCAAGTTGTTCTTGCATTGTATGATGTATCAACTGAATTTTCTCTATGAACTTCCTTGCCTTATTGATGTCACTTTGAACTTCGATGGCAACATATTTCTCAAAGATGAAGTCCAATGGCGATCTTGGCAAGTACCCATAACATGCCTCAAATGGCGATGTATTTGTGGAAGAATGCTTTGCTCTGTTGTATGTAATGCAACTGTTCATCCCACAAGTTGGGATGTTTGTTGCAATATCCTCTAAGAAGATGAATAATTGTTCAATTGAACACCTTGGTTTGTCTATCTGTTTTTGGATGAAAGGTTGTACTCTTCTTCAACTTCAGGTCCATCATGTCCCACAAATTTGACCCAAAATACCCAACAAATCGAAAATCTTTATCACTTACAATAGAAGTGGGAAGGCCAAAATGAACCCAAATGTTTTGGAAGAAAAGATGAGTTGTTTTTTTTACTCTATTTTTCTTTTTACATGGTGTTGATATGCATAATTTGTTGCACCTGTCTACAACTACATACAAGTAATCATGACCTTTCCTTGACAATGGAAGACCTCCTACAAAATCCATTGATATACTCTTCCATGGACATGAAGGTACTGGAAGTGGAGTGTACAAACCAAGTTTCCTATTGCTAGGCTTACCTGTATCACATAGAGATCATCCTCTTATGAAACGAGAAACATTATCCAAGATGCATGGCCAATAACAATACCTTTGAAAATTCGATATTGTCTTGCCTACACCAAAGTGTGTAGCAATCAATGAAGCCTGTGCCTCCCTTATGATACTGTTTCTCTCTCCCTGTGGAATACACAACTTGTCCAAGTGATACAATAAACTATTATGTACATGATAATCCAACGATCCAGTTTGATTTCCTTGACTCAATCTTGCATATACTTCTTGAAAGTCACTATCATTTGCATATTGTTCTATGCAACTTTCATGCAAAACAAAATTATGCTTGAGTATAACAGATGAATTTACAATAGGCCTTCAAAGCATACTACCTTATTGTACATTCCCTTTTTATATCTGATAACCAAATTAAATTATTTTAGAAAACCCATCCATATGAAATGTCGTGACTGCTGCAACTTTGACTATGAGTGTAAGTACTACAATGGTTGATGGTCGGTATGGATGATGGTCTACTTCCCCATTAAATAGTGCTTCCATTTCTTAACACTTTTTACCAATGCATAAATTTATTTATCATATGTAGGATAATTAGTTACAACTCCTCTAAATATTTCATAATGAAATGAAATAGGCTTACCATGTTGCAATAGAACTTCTCCCATGGCATAATCACTTGCATCCGTTTGAATCTCGAATGGCTGTCTAAGATTTAGAAATGCTAATACCAGTGTTGAACTTATATTTTACTTCAAAGAATCAAATTATTTGTATTGTACATCTCCCCAATTGAAGACTTTCTTGACAATTGTCAATGCATGTAAGGGAGGTGCAATGGAAGAAAAATTAGCAATAAAATTTCTCCAATATTCTTCTTCCCGTAAAAAGTTTCTTACCTATGTAAGTGTATTGGGTTTGGGCCATTTCAGAATGACCTCAACCTTAGGGGGGTATATTTTCAGCTCACCTCCTCCAACAATGTGTCCCAAATACACTAAATAAGTCTTGCCAAATTCACACCTCGACATCTTTAAAAACATTTTTTCTCTTCTCAAGACATCAAGTACCTTGTTTACATGCATGACATGTTCATCTCTTGACTTGCTGAATATGAGGATATAATCTAAGTATACATTGAAAAAATCATCTAGAATGGTCTCAACACATCATTCATTACCCTCATGAAAGTAGCTAGAGCATTTTTAAGACCGCAAGGCATAACAAGCCACTCAAACAGTCCTTGTTTAGTTTTAAATGCAGCTTTCCAAATGTCTTCTTCAGCTATCCTAACTTGATGATAACCACTTCGTAGATATAACTTAGTGCAATACTTTGCATACCTCAACTGATCAAGAAAATAATCAATTATTGGGAGTGGATAACAATTATTTACTGTGATTTTGTTTAGTGCATGGAAATCCACACACATGCTTCAACTTCCATCCTTCTTTGGCACCAAGACAATGGGTGAACCACATGGTGAAGTAGATGGGCATATGATACCTTTTTTCAACAATTCTTGAATTTTCTATTTGATTTCCAAGCTCTCCATAATAGACATGTGATACATGCCAATTTTTAGAAGTGGAACATCCTATTGTGAATGAATTTCATGCTGAATGCCCCTCTTGGAAGGTAACCACTTTGGTTCCTGAAACATCTCACCATGCTTGTTTAACACATCAAACAAATCTGATTTCAATTTACCATCATAACCTTCAAAATATTCATAATCAATATCATTCTTTTTCTTGATCATGAGAAGCACAAAATTTTTAGTGGCATTTACTAGTCTCTTCATTTTTCCTCCATTAACCAAAGAAATGTTCAACTTTTTGTGATGCGCTCTCGTTATGTACTCCACCCCATTATTGGGAAATATGTATTTGTTGTCATGGTGATAAAATACTTCTTTTATATCATACAAATAAGCACTACCCAAAATGGTTCCTGAGATGTCAAGTGGAACTATATCTAACTCAACTTCATCAATGAAATTTTTAGTAATGGTGAACTTGAATAAACACTTTCTTGTAACTTTTAAGTTTGCATTGTTAACTACCCAACCCAATGGATATGGCTTATGATGAGGTACAATTTCAAGGTTCAGTTTTTTTACCAAGTATTCTGAAATCAAGTTTGATTGTGACACTATCAAATAATGCATCAATCTTTGTATGATTTGAAGTCACTCTACATGAAACAACTCTATTCTTGACTCTTCATTTGGAGTGTTGTTTTGACTGTGTGATGAACTAGTGTTTGCAACAGTTTCTTTTCCTTTTGTAAACATGGTTGAGATCTTGGTCTCACCACCAGAATTTGAACCAAGGTCATGTTGTGTGGTAGTGGTTGTCTTTTGCTTTCCCTTATTGTTTTTTTTCTTAGGCCTTAATTTAGGATGCAATTTCCAGCAGTGGGATTCATCGTGCTCCTCTTTGGAACAATGTTTGCATGTGATCTTCTCCCCTTCTTTCTTCACACTTGCATTCTTCTTTCCCTTCCATTTTCCACCCTTCACTTTCTCCTTACCCTTGAATGGCTTCCTCTTACTATGTTCTTCTTGAATGTTATTTCCTCTAGATTCAAGGTGTGTGGCTTGCACACATACCTCATCTAGATTATTTCGATTAAACATAAGAATAGTATGTTTCATATAGGAATTTAAACCCCCAATATATTTCAGCAGTGTATCTTGGGAATTCAAATTCACTCCTAATAACAAAGCCCTTTTCCTAAACTCCTTCGTGTAATTTTGGAATGTTTGGCCTTTAAGCTACCTAAAATTCTTCCAATTCATAAAGTATTTTTGCATATAGCATAGAGGATAAAACTATATTTTAATTGCAGAAACAAATTCAACCCAAGTAATGAATATCTTACCATGGATTCTCATTTCCTCTTAAGTCGTTTCTTCCCACCAAACTAATGTAACTCCTTTTAGCTTCAATAAAGCCAACTAGATCTTTAGGGTGTATTCTTGAAGGTTATGAATTCTGCACTATACCTCCAACTATCGAATCCAATCGTCCAACTTTTCTTCATTGACCCCTCCATTGTACATGGGAAGTTTGAATTTTATGTCCAATTTAAGTAATGGAGTCTTTCCTTTTGGGGTTCTGAATGAGTATGGCTACTTTCAATGGTGGTAGTTGAATATGATGCTATGTGAGATGATGGAGATGATGAGGATGGTAGACATGGAGGTGGCTTTCCAAAATTCCCTTTGGAATCCTTCTTCTCATATTTTTTATCCTCTAAGTTTTCTTATCCATGTAGAGGTTTGTAACTCTCTCCAACCATTCTAGTGTTCCTCTCTTCATAGAGGACTTTAATAATCTCATTTAAAGTGAAGAAAGCTTTCTTAAATTCTCCCTCTTATGGAGAGATATGTTCAGGCTCTATTTCTCGAGATATAATGGCTTTGGATTTAGGCTCGAAAATGGGTACTGCTTGTACCTATTAATTCTCAATTGAAGATAAAACTTGAGGAGTTTCTAGTGAAACTAGAATTGGAACTTTGAGTGGTGGATTTTTTGGTCTTGTGGCTCTCCTTATTTTGGGCATGATCTCAAGAGTTGCAACCAATAGCTTCCCTTCTCCTTTCTGCATCTTTAACCTTGTAAGCATCGCAATTTTGAGAACATTATAAACCTAATTGCACAAACTCAAGCAATAAATCATTTCAACCTTTGCTCTAGTACCAACTTGATCTATTTTTTTATGATTAGTTTTGTTTTTCTAATAATAATTACTAATTTCTAAACATATGCTTGCTTATTGCTTCTTGTGCTGAGGTTTCATTAACTGTTTGTGGATAAAATCAGATAAATTTCCTTAAGTTTTAACATGACATTCATCAGAAAAATAGCTTCAAAACAAATATTGAACATAAAACAATCAAGGTACAACAAACCATCAAAGGGACACTTTAACACAGTGTTTTGATGAAGGAGTTCACCCCTCCTGGGCTACATCTCCTTGGTCCAGCTTCCATGGCTTGGGCCTCTGTATTAGGTAAATGTGGGAAAATGAAGTTTTACAGAGCTCTATGGCTTCTGAGACGTACAACAATGTGTTTAGAATGTACAAATTAGCAAATAACACCTCTTTCTTAGCGCAATTTGGTCGAAAATTGACTTCTCTATGGCTTAGTCAATCTTTTCCTACATTTTCTCCTCCAATTCTAAAATATATCTAGTTATCCCCACTAAATCTAGAGGCAAGCCCAAATTTGGTGGCACTACAAAAATTACTGTGAGTTTAACTCGTAGTTAATTAAGGCTTAAAATACACTTAATTAATTTTAAAACGGAATTAGTCTAACATAAACCATAGCCTCCGGTGACTTTGGTGGACTGTTCACATGTGGAGTTAATTAACCTGCATGGTTTGCTGGATTAGCTAACTGTTTGGGGTTGTGGTGAACTTTCACATGGGGAACTGCTAAACATTATGGAGTGGTTATGCTAGAGCCATCGGGGTTAATGCAAACAATTTGTAGTTTTGTAACATTGTGTTCGCATGCAACCGTTGCGCAGTGGTTAGGTTGGAGCCACCAATTCATAACCATGACCATTACAATTGGTTGTGTTGCATTCACATGGACGGGAGGGCTGGCCCTCCCCTAACCACCAAACTCCAAACTGCTTAACTTTAAATAGTGGCGGAGTTCTTCCATGGTCAGAACCACGGTCTAGAGTAGGCAGTTAAGGCTTGGGGACGGTAGGCCGTAGGTCACTAATTTGACCCGACCTCCAACCAAATTGTTTCTCCAATATACATACCTCCAACCTGTCCTTTGGGAGGTGTCACGTGGTGGCCTCTGTGTGTGCCACATGGAATTATTCCACTTGTCTAGAAATTAACCAAACAAAACACACCAACAAACCACTATACAATCCAACCAGATAGTTCCACTTGTCCATCCCTGATTCTACATTAACCTATTTTTACCATGCCTAGTCATCTACCATGTCAGAAGTACAGACTACTGACTGTGCAGTGACTGGGAATTTTTTTTACAAATTTTGCCTCTTTAGCAAAGTGATCATAACATAATAACCCTCTCATATGAACTTGTTTTTCGACGAAATGAGTTGTGTTAGGATCATTTTTCCAAGATAGGCGTGTTTGTTTGAGCTAAATACTGAGCATCTGATCATTTGACCAAATCAAATTGTCCTCTATATAATCTCTTAACCTTATAAAATTTGAATTTTACCAAAATACTTATATATTATTCCAAATATACCTTCTCCTTCTTATTTAGACCCAAACGCTTAGTAGATATCCATTCAACACAACTTCATTCTTGTGTAATCACATTTCATTTTTCATGTAGCATGGTTCATTGTGAGTATGTAACATGAGTACCTCTTGGATGAGGAATTAAATTTCGCATCCAACGAGTTCTCCAGCATCGAGGAAGTAGTAAATTGATTGATACATTCAAAGGTTAAAAAAAAATGGAAATAAGAAAACTTGATAAAATTAAATGAAGAAAAAAGAGATGACAGTAAATTCAATTGAAGACAAAAGAGAAACATGCCAAAAAACACAGAAATTTGTAATAAATGCATTATTTGTAATATTATTATTCAATGAAGTGGATTTTGTGCGCTTCCATCAACTAGTACATAATAACTTGTTTGACGAAGTAACTCAATAAGGAAATTTCATAGTTTGAAATCATCCCCAACATCAAGCTAAGGATCTAGGCCAAATTTTACCTTTGATCCATTTCCAACAGATGAGACAATCCATTCTCCAATGAGGGGGAAATCAAGAACATGGAATTTCTAAATATTAGAGCCCATTAATGATTTTTGAGGATGCTTGTACTAATGTTCAAAGGCTAAGGTAGAATTTCTTTTTTTTTTTTTGTGGGGACACTTCCTCATAGTGAATTGTTATGCGCTAGATGCCATAAGCTATGTGTGGCTAGAGATTTGTTGAAAAAAGTCTTATTTTGAACGGTCATATTTTAAATTATATGGGAGGGTGATTGCATCCAATATTACCAAATGGATGCCACCGGATTTCCTTGGATAAACCTAAAATAAATGAGAGGAATTTTTGTGGACTTTTGAGAGAATGCATTTATGGACATAATAAATATAAGTTTCATATATTGAGATACCTTTGAGGAATGATTTGATTATAATTTCTCTGACTCCTCTAGATAAGTTACTATTTATATAAAATAGATCCATGATTCAACATTATTTTATAACCATAATCGGTTAATGAACCTATGGCCATTTTAATTTAGGAAGAATCCAAATATTTTAAATTCACCCATCCAAAGAGACTTGGGGGAATTGAAAGTAAAGACCTACCTGGGTCAAAATATTCTCTAGTAAAGAGTAGGGTATATAGTATGGTTTTCAGCATTGACTTACATTATATTAGCAGAACATAATAACTAAATGATGTTTCTTAAAACTAACAACTCACAAAAATATCACACAAAAAAGATAAGAATATCTTCCATGCGTAAAAAGGGACAGAGAAGGTGATTTGCAACCATTTCAATTCCCTTAGATAATCTCCTGGAAATTTCCTCATGGGTCATTTTTCTAAGTACTTCAACAACCAATATAAAATGTAGTGGGGAGAGAAGAAACATTGTACCAAACAAGAAGAAGCCTTGAAAAAAGGGTAAGGAGCTCCACTGATGATCACAACAAATAAATATAAATAAATCAAAATGATAATCCATTTAATAGTTACTATATCCTTACCTAGTTTTAGCATAACCAAATGGAGGAAGGACCAATTAAGCATTTCAAACTATTTTCATAAGTCAAGCTTGAGAGCAACTACTAAAATTTTTTGGGATTTGATTAACATAAAGGATTACTAGACCAAGAAGGTAGTATTGTGAATCTGTCTACCATGCAAGAAACTAAACCACTAATCTAATATTATATCATTGAAAATGAGGTTAAGGAGACATCTTGGATTTTGGATATGATCTTGTAATTAACATTGCAATAGGAAATCGACATAAAGTCTTCAAAATATGTCCCGTCATTATTTTCGTGAATGGAAGAGATAAAAATTGAAGCTATAGTAAGGTCACTGAGGTTCCAAAATGAATTTTAGAATGTCATCTTTGAGGAAATAAAAAAAATCCATAGAGAATTCAACTGAGAGACCATTGAGGAAAATATTTTTCCATTCGTACATGGGGAAAATAGTTTTATTTACCTCGCGTTCTAACCTTCCTATTCTAAGGATAGTTTCATTTCATCAATGAACATATTGTAAAATTTGGAGAGAACCTCTAGGATTTCCTGTATAAGACAACCTATGGGCTCCTTGAAGAGATTATTGAAATCATTTACCCTTGCTAGCACTTTACCTTTAGAAGAACATCCCATAGTTCCATCACCTTTTTTTATTTCCTAATATTTTTTTTGTTCCATCGAGATGAGACAAATTGGTGAAAGAGCTTGTATTTGTTATCCCCAACCTTCCTTTTTCCAAATGGCTTTGCCTTTTAATTTCCAATATCTTTCCTCCCTTTCTAATAGAGACTATCTTTCCTACTATAGGTATCAGAGAGTTGAGATATTTTCCTCTAAAAAGGTGCAACAATAGTTTTCATAGAGGGATTTTATTTCTTACTCTACTCCCTTTAGTCAAGTAGTTTTATTTCCTTATAGAGGAAAGACTAATTATTTGTGGTTTGCTTGAGCTTGGATATATTAATTGCAAATTGAACTATGTAAAAATTAGGATGTGAAGCATAAGATGTATTAAAGAGTCCTTGACCTTGTTTTTGAAGTCCTCTTCATGGAATTGGCAGTGTTTAAATCTAAGTGCGAGAAGTGGTCTCTTTGGATCCAACACCATATGGAGGAGAAAGTGTAGGTGAGGAAATATATCTTTGATGGATACCCATGATTGAGTGATTATCCAAACATTTATTAGATCTATGGAAACCAAAAATCTATACAACCTTGTTGAAATATCATTGTGTTCTGCATGGAACTTTTAGGAAGTACGAGAAATTATAATAGAAATAGGTTCCACTAAGTGATGACTCTTTAAGGAGGTTGTGAAGAAGCCACTAAGGGGGTCAAGCCATGGATTTCCCCCAAGATATCTCTTACATAAAGGGTGAGGCTTAAATATCCCCCAATAATGAGATTTTGTTCTAATAGAGTGCCAAAATATGGAAAATCGATCCCAAAATGGGATTATTTAAACATAAGTACCATAAACATTAAGGATCAATAACTCAGTTCTAAATTTATTTATCATCAATATAACATAATTTGTGTTTCTATAGATTATGGAGTCCAATGGCCTAAACTTAGGGCTCCGACTAGTGAGAAGCTCGTGAGAGAGCCCCACCACATCTAATGTGGACAAGGACCAATGTGTTCATGTGATTTAATGTTGTTATCTATATTGTAAGCTTTGTAACATAAGAATCAAGGGATAATGTTAGGATTAATGCTTACATGATTAGATTTTGTTTGTTGATCTTCTTTAGGTTTTGTTGGAGATTGTTGAGATATTCTCTCAACAACAATCTCCATGTTTGGAATTAGTTAGTTGTGACTCCAACTATATAAATTTATTATATTTGAGATTAAAAATATGAAATAGTTTTGTGGTTGTGCGAATAAAAATCTTTGTGAAAAAATTTAGAATATTCATAGGAGTAATAAGAAATGAAAGAAAGTATTTATTCCCTTTCTACATTGTAATGTAAATGCAAGAAGTTTAGAAAACTTGGAGATTCAACCCACTATACCGTGGATCTTCTTAACATATAAATGTTCTCTATTGCTATGCTATGGGTAATTAATACCTCATGCCCAAAAAAATGTCGCTCATGTTCATATACTTATTCCTTTTCTTTTTAAATTATGCAAATATGCTTGTATATTTCGGAATAAAGATTCAAAAATTTTAATTAATTAGAAATAATTACTAGTTGTATGGTAGGTATTTAACCTCTATTAAATATTCTAGAATATTGGTATTAATATATACAAGATAATGATTTAGATTGATCTCCAACGTAGTTTTTCTCTTTATACATTTTTAATTAAATTCATTCCTTAAAAATAATGTCATATGAACAAGTGTCATAAGGACTGAGTTATGACTTTTTTGGCATGTGCTATTGATTAATTATGGTATTGACCCATAATGTTCTAAAAGTGGAGGAAAGGTGGTAAATAATCTCCATGGTAAAGTGGAGGTATCCATGATTAAGAATCTTGTTTCCCGCTTCTTTAAATTGACATATATTCAACTTATATATAAATTCTTTCTATAATTCATAATAATAATAATTTAAAATAAAGTAATAATTTACTTAGTTTTATGATTCTTTTAAATCACACAGTAAGATGTTTCCCTTGGAAATAGCTCCCCCAGTTGCCACTATGAAAAACTCTAAAATGTCAAATTGAATGTTAGAGGATTGAATATTTGTGTGCCATCAGATTAATAGTTAGAAAAATGAGTTTAGTGTAGTTAACAATTAGAGAAAAAACTCCATACAACCATTCCTGTCAAATATACAAACCCTCGAAACTGACTTTCCTCCTTGCGTTGATGAAACATGAATTTAAATTTGGTCGCTTGGGGTTCCACCCCTTCACTCACTGAAGTATTCAATGCTTATGCATCTAATGTTTAAGGACTCTCCATAGCTCGCTCACCTTCAAATGCCTCTTTGGATCGAATATATACCTATAGTGTTGGAATATTTGTAATCTTATCCACAAATATCACAAGAGACGAACCTATGTCCTCCAATTCATGTTTGGTAATATTTTTATCTCCTCCAACTATTGTTCAATCATATTAGTGGCCTTTGCTAGAGAAGGATGAATCACCTCTAGGAAACTTTCAGACACAATACCAACCCTAAAAACAGGATTATTAAGTGCAATAAAGTTTCCCTCAAAACATTTCTCGATCTATGTCAAATGTTATATATGTCATTAAGCTTTCAGTTGACAATATGTTTGTGATGGCTCCATGTAATACATATTTCTCTCTTCATGAATTGAACATTCTGGCTATTGTTACAATATTATATTAAAAAAATTAGAAACTTGGTTTTGTATCTGATTATTTCATAGTGCTTTTTAATATCTGGGTTGCATTTGAGGCATGACGTTTTGTTGGGTATTTTGAACAGATTGAGATGCCATTTATTTTTATGGTGCTTTGTACATGAAGAACATTTCTCCATCCACAATATTCTTATTGTATTGTTGTCCCAGTAGACACATCTTTATTATTTATTTTCTTTGTATTAGTCTATGAATCAATATCGAAGAAATGTATTTTACCAAATTGTGTCAATAACAATGTTTTCAGATTATCTGGAATGGAATTGGAATAATCAAATTTCTACGTTTTGTGAAAGTTAACATCGAATGAGATAATGTACAGGACATTAATCACAAAATATTTGTGTGGGTTATTGATGTTAAAATTCAATTTCATTTTCATTTTCATTGTCCTGTCCTCTTAATGTGCATTTTCATGTTATTTGTTTTTCCAATTCCTGCTAAACTCACACATATTAAACCTATGTGAAAATAATATAGTAAGACGTTTTTGCTGTAGAAAAGAATATACTTTGTTAGAATAGTTTACAAATTTTTGTTTTGGTTATTAATAGTTAATTATATAAATATAAATTTTTTATTGCTCTTTATTAGTTATTATTAAGTAAAGAGTGTTTAATTTAAATACTTTCTTAATAGTTTTGAATCTTTGTTAAATTAGTTAAATTAATACTCAATGCCTAGTTAGAAAATTTTCTGAACTCATTATCGTGTGATCAAATGGAATGCCTAATTTTAAATAATTTTTTAAATTTTTAATATTGTGCCATAAGGACTTTCCATTTGAGAACAACTCCCTTAGTGGCCACTTTGTACCGATCTACAGTGTTAGATCGAATGTTAGAGAATTGAAGATTTATCTGTCATCGAATTAGTAGTTAGGAAAAATAATTAGCCAACACTAACAATTAGGGAAAAAAATACATACAACCTTTCCTCAATCAGGCCTACAAGCCCTCGAAAATCTAGTGAGCCACCTCCTCCTTGCATTGCTAAAACCATGGGGGCTTCACTGACAAAGTAATACTATATCATGTGTGTTCATATTGGGGCATAAAAAATGAGGAAAAAGTGAAATAATATATTGAGCATATATAGGGGAGTAAATGGTTTTTATATCTTGCATAGCAATATGTGTATTATAATCTATTTTTTATACAACACATTTTGCACATGGCCGAAGAAAACATGTGGGATGGTGAAATAGAGGTTTAAGGAGTATTGTGTGAGTATCAAGAGTGGGAAGGAGAAAGGAAAAATATGGTAATTTTCAGGTCCATATTAGTCTAATATTCAAACCTATGGCCCTAGTGTTGACATGTAATTCATCGTAATGTTAAATTCTTGAAGTAAAAGTCACATTCTCACTTATCTTTCATTTTCATCCTTTTACTTATATTTTTAACATTGCCATGAAATGGCTTCGGATGTTTGAGACTGGTTCCGACCTCATTATATTTCTTATGGAGTTTTTTAGGATTTCAGGATTGGGGGGATTGCAATTTTTCCATTGGATTTTGTCATGTAATATGGTATGGAACTCATATTTAATCAATAAAACCAAGTTCTCTATGTACCTTGATGTTAGTCAAAATTAGTTGTCAAACTCCATTATCATGAACCTACTAAGAATATACCCATCACTCAAAAAAAATATTGACTTGACTCACTACATTTTTTCTATATTATGTTAATGATTTGATGGTGATATTAATGAAAAAGATCCCAAGATAGGCAATGCTTTTGATGATATGTAGCTATTTGTTGTAGGATGATTTTTTTGGATGCTAGAGGCCATCTAGAGCCTATTTGTTGATGTATTTTTAGTTCAAAGATGGATTTCACTCGACGTTATCTTCGTTTTGTGCACCCTTACATGCTATATAAATGAGAACTTGTAATTTGTGGACCTATGGTTGAGGCAGATTATAACTAATAGATGAATTATATTATATCATTTAATTGATGCTTTTATGTTTTTTTTTTATCACAAATTCATCATTCTACATGCTTGTGTTGACATATATGCATCAACACACATAAAAATATATATTATATAAAATTCACTCCCAAAATTTCTCCCAACATGGTTCCTTTTTAAACTATCACTCCTCGCTCTTTCTTCCACTCCCACTTCCTGCTTCTACTCCTACTTCCAGCTTCTACTACCGCTCTCACTCCCAACCAGCCTTGCTCCAAAATAGACATGGATCACATTACTAATTCCTCTATGATCTATGTCTAATGTGTGTGTTAATATTTTTTACCTGTCGTCAAGCTAATGATACTCCCAATGATGAGGAAGTAGAGAAGACAACAAATATGACACCTTCACCCTTTTGTTGCATTATTGATGAATAGGTTGAATGAAAGTGGAGGAGATAGTGATATCAACTATTTCTTCACAGAGTGCACATGCATGCCACAAGAGATAGTGAATTATAATATTGTTTTGGAGGGGGTGCATACATGCTAATGGCACACATGTCACACCTTTAGTTAATTCCAATTTAGATTTTATTTCAAATTTAGGAATTTCAATTTTTGATAGAGTTTTTCTATTATGAGAGTTTTTATTTTGTTATTTTAGCATGCATGATATATTATTACTAATAGGGTGTGGATCCGCAGTCAATTAGAATACTTATGCATGAGAAATTTCCATCATAGGTAGAGTACATAAACCTCAAGGTAGGGATGCATGCTTGCATGATCTAGTTCATGTTTTGATGGAGATACACTTACTTGGCACTCTTACCATGCAATGATGGTGCACTAGGTGATCATATTAGGGATATGATTTGACAAAGTCCAACCATATAGGATTTTGCATGTGTCCATATTCATTTTACTTTCTCTACTCTTCATATTCTATAAGTGAGATGAAATGTGTGCCATTGTGTTGGTTATCGAGGTTTTGATTTGACCTGTTGTAGTGTAATTTTTTCTGTTTTCAATAGAAGATATATACAATTGAGAGTTAAAATCTATGCATTTTCCATTCAAAATTTTCAGTATTCTGCCACTTGGTTATTGAAACTTTAAAGTTTTCAACTACCTAGTATTTATGTTATTCTTTCTAGATGCAAAATCTTCTCACCATTGTTAATGAAAATAAAGGGGTTTAAATATAAATGGGTATAAAAAATGTTAATGAAGAAATGGATAGCTACAATATATAGTGAAAATAGGGGATTTTTAAATTGGTAATGTCTGTTGGGTTCATATTGATAGGGTGTTAAATAAAGTGATTTTTAGAGGTACTTTCCAATATGTAGTCAAATTAGGGCTATTGTTTAGTATGCCATGAAAGCACGTGCTATGTTAGAGGTTCACTGAGTGAAGCCCCCATGGATGAAACAAGACTGTAAATTTGATTACTTGGGGTTCCACCCCTTCACTCACTAATGTATTCGATGCTCAGTCCACCTAATGATTTAAGGAAACTTGTTGAAAGAAAAAATGGACCAATGGAAGAACCAATTCATGCAGATTATCAAGTTATACATACACAGAGAAGTTTGAATTGGCAACAAAAGTAGAGGTAGTCAAACCCGAGCGAGCCACCTCCTCCTTGTGTTGGTAAAACAAGACTATAATTTTGGTCGCTTGTGGTTCCACCCCTCGACTCATTGAAGTATTCAATGGTTAATGCATGCAATTATTTAAGAACCACAAGCGAAGGAATCAATTCATGCAAATTCTCAAGTTCATGGTTCATGGAGAAGTTCGAATTGGCAACAAAAGTAGAGGCAGTTAGAATTTTTAATTTACATTAAATTATTTGAGGGTGACTTGTGAAAATGACTTCAAAGTACAAAGGGAATTCCAATTCAATTTGTTTGAGAGCACTAAGATGGGATTTTAACCTTGGATTAGGGTTTTTTAAGTCAAAATTCATGTTAGTACAAGCATAATCACCTATCTACTACCATTTTCCTAATAAATTGATTTTGTTAGGATCTTCCCATGGAGTGGTGAGATGATTAAGTAAGCATAATATTTTACGAATCAAGAGAATACAATAAATATTACTGATGTATACTTCAACTTGCATAAAACTCTACTAATAGGAGGATCCGTAATGTACAAATTGCAAGTTTTACTCTGCCCAAGAGTGAAAACTATGCCAGTTAAGTCTACATTTGGATTCTAGAAACAAAAACCAGGTATGGTCAGTAGGTGACAGAAACCTGGTAGTTTCATTTTCTCCCAAGTGAATACAAGGGAATAATAAGATTCTCCAAATGTACTGATATAGATATTTTCCCAAATCTGTGTTGACTGAATCACGTGAGTGATACAATGAAATATTTATAGATCTATGAACCTTTATAATCCTTTTCAAGTCTTACTAAGAATGAGTATGATCAGGATACAAATATTGGGAGGAACAAATGCTTGAGGCTTACGGTAAAAAGGAAATTCAAATGTAAGTACCTCTAACTCTTTCATTTTCTTCGTTTTCCTAACAGAGAATTTCTTCCATGACCATCACAATTCAAACCTTCTTGGCAATGGTGTTTTCAATATGTCAATTGTTTCTTATGACCATAATACCTTTAGCTCATTTATTTTGAAAATGGAAGAGATCGCTTGGGAAGGTCATCATTTAAATTGATCATGTTGTCATGATGGGAGGAATTTCTAGTGTGTAAACTCTCCTACTAGTGAAGAGTAATAGTAGCCAATAGCGTAATCTAGCAATTGAATTCTAGTGGTCAGGAAAAATGACTATTGGATAAGTATGCATATTGTTTCCTATACTCGTAATCTAATTCTTGATAGGTTCCGACAGATGGAAAAGGGGATCTTTGTATTATATTGTTTGCCTTTAAAAAATGTGCCTTGCAAAAGAGTCTTGCATCCAATTATTGCAATGTGAAGGAATGTGTCTTTTTCTCAGTAATGATGAGTAGTAAGAGGAACATCCTCACAAGTTTCAGAGTCCCTATATCAACATCCAACTAATAGTCATTCTAGAAGACGCTATTATTCCTGGACTTATTTGGCCGATATCTTGGATCACCATTTGAAGAGATTTATTTTGAAGTTATTCTTATGAAATAATTATGGAATTGTGGAGAGTTCATGCCTCTAAATATTTCCTACAAAATTTAACAAAATACTTCCACAAGGCCTTTTGGTCTAATAGCCTTCTGGTAAGAATGCTCCAAGGAAGGAAACAATGTTGATTAAGAAGGGAGAATCATTGTTACATAGTGAAGTAAGTGAATGGATCCACTTTATTTTTTTTAAATATATTAATTAATCTAATGGAATCCTTATGGATAAACTAAACTTAATTAAATTTGCAAAAAATACAATTCTTCAATTAAATTGGCTGAAATTACAATTCTGAGGCAACCAATCTTAAAAGAATATTTTAAAAAGAACATTATTGTAGCCTGAGGAAAATTTCCTTTTGGTTCTTAGAATCATGAGTTTTATACACATCCTAAGAAAGTAGTTTGGATGGTTCATCATACATATAAACCAGTGCTTGAAGAAGTGTAAGAGGACATTATTATGGCTAGAAATTATTCCAAATTTGTAAATATGACTTGGCCAATGAGTGGTAAACCCGTGACAACATCGAGTACAAGTATATATATGAAAAGCAAAAATAAAGTCAAGATAGATGCGTGAAAAAAGTGAAGGAAACCCAAAAGACTAATAGTAAGTTGTATTATAGATTCAAGTGCCAATTTTAATAGTAAGAGAAATTACAAATAGTTTCCTTAACATTGGATCCCATTTGAATTGTAATGTCTTTATTTTTTAAAACTAAATTATTTTTAGCATATTTTTGGCATATGGATTATGTTGATTAATTTTTTTGGTTTTGACATGCATTGATTGGGATTTCGGGGTATTTGGGTCATGCATTGATTGGGATTTTGATTACTGTGACATTTCCTAGAGCCTCATGGATTTTAAAATTTGGATTTTAAATTATTCTTAGTTTTTTTAGGTTATTTTATACCATCTGTGATTTTGAATGGGTTGTAGCTTTAGGGTTTTACACGCAAAAATTTGAAGTTATTGGTCCTCATGATGGTAGCTCCTGTGGGTGTGTTTCACTAAGTTGGTAAGATTTTAGATCCTATTAGGCACACAATATCTTGGAATTGAAGTGGATATGGTAATGATAAATAGAAAAAATAGAAGTAAGATGTTTCACCTTTCATGTGAGTATTTGGTTCCATTTAATAAGTTTCCAATGTAGACATTAGTGGATTATTGTTGGATTATTGTTGCACTAGTGTATTTTGCACTTGGATTTAAGGTTATACTCCATACACCACAATACGGATGGAGCATTTGAGTTTGAAAAAATATTTTGAGCAAGGTACTGGGTTTCTAAAATGTGTAGTGTGATGAGGCCTCTACAGTTGGAATTGGGGTTCTATTCCATGCAAGGCCGACAATTTACGTTATTTATCATCCATTGGATCATGAGAAAGTTCTTGAAGGGTTTTATGCACGGTTTTTTCCTTTACAAAATAAAGAAAGGGAAACATCATATGTGTCCTAGTCTAGGATTTAGAAATAAATTTCTAAAGGATGGAAGGTAAGATGGTAGTAAGCATAGAGAACGCAAGATTAGTTATTTGAAGCTAATAAGATAGTTTAGAAGCACATTGAAAGTCTCAAAGACTGTCACTTCATTCATCATGGATTGTCAGAAACCATGTTCAAGTAAATCTCTACTATCAGTAAAGAGTAATACTAGCCAATTGCATAATCTAGAAATTAAATTCCATTGCTCAGAAAAATGATTACAAGATAAGTATGCTCATTTTTTCCTATACTTGTAATCTGAGTTTTGAGAGGTTCCAATAGATAGAAAAATGGATTTTTGTATTGCATTTTTTCATTTAAAAAATGTCCCTTGCAAAAGTGTCTTGCATCCAATTGTTTCAATGTGAAGGAATGTATATTTTTCAAAATAATCACGAGTTGCAAGAGGAACGTCCTCCTAGGTTTGAAAGTCCCCATGTCAACATCCAATTGGTAGTCATTCTAGTAGTTAGTATTATTCCTAGACTTATCTACTCGATATATTAGATCACTATATGGAGAGGGTCATTCTGAAGTTATTATTATCTAAGAATTATGGAGTTGTGGGAAATTCATGCCCCCAAATATTGCTCAGTGAATTTAAAAAAAATGCTTCAACAAGGCCTTTTCATCCATTAGCCTTCAGGTAGAAATGCTTGAAGGAAGGAAACAATGTGGACTTAAAAAGGTAGAATCATTTTGATATAGTGAAGTAAATGAATGGAGCCAGTTTAATTTTTTTTTTTTATATATATCATTAATAATCATATCTAATGAAATCATATGGATAATGTCAACTTTTCATTAAATTCACAAAAAATATAATTCTTCAATTAAATTGGATGAAGATACAATTCTAAGACAACCAATCTTAAAATAATATTTTAAGAAGAACATATCTTGTGGCCTGAGGAAATGTTCTCTCCAGTGTGTGGGATTCATGTGTTCTATAAGTAGTTTTAAGAAAGTCGTTTGGATAATTCATCATGCATATGAACTAGCCAACGAAGAAGTGCAGGAGGACATTATTTTGGCTAAGAGTCTTTCCAAATTTGTAAATATGACTTTTCCACTGACTGGTAACTTGTGACAACATGTTGTGCAAGTATATATATAAAAAGGAAAAACAAAGGGAACAAAGATGCATGACAAGAGTGAAGGAAACCCAAAAGATTAATGATAAGTTGTCTTGAAGAATTGGTTCATGTGGGCCTATGAAATTGAGGACTCTAACATTAGTGCTTTGTATAGTTATGTTGGAGAAATAAAAATCGATACATCAAAGAAATGTTTTGGAAAATGTGTTATAGATTGAAGTTCCAATTTTCATAGTAAGAGAAACTACATATAATTGCCTTAATATTTGATCCCATTTGAATTGTATTATTTCTTTTTTTAACTAAATCATTTTTAGCATGTTTCTAGTATCTAGATGTGTGATGAATGTTTTGGGGTTTCTAAGTCATGTATTGATTGGGATTTCAATGAGCAATAAGAGGAACATCCTCTGAGGTTCTAGAGTCCCTAGATCAATGTCCAATCGAAAGAATTTTTAGTAGTCACTATCATCCCTAGACTTATGTAGCCAATATCTTGGATTACTATATGGAGAGAGTGATTATGAATTTATTGTTATCAAATAATTATGGAACTATGGGGAATTCATAATGCTAAACATTACCTAGTGAATTTAACAAAATACTTCAACAAGGCCTTTTGGTCCAATAACCTTCTAATAGGAGTGCTCCAAGGAATTAAACAAGGTGGAATTAAAAAGGAATAATAATTTTGATATAGTTAAGTAACTGAAAGGAGCCATTATATCTAATTTCATTATATGGGCTCACCTTTTCATTAAATTCGCAAAAAATAAAATTCCTTAATCAGATTGGCTGAAAACATAATTCTAAGGAAACCAATATTAAAAGAATATTTTTATAAGAACATGTCTTGTATCCTGATGTGGATTTACCTTCCATTCCTAGTACTCATGTGTTATATATGTGGTTTTAAGAAATTAGTTTGGATGGTTCAACATGCATATGAACGAGTTCCCGAAAAAGTGCAGAGGACATTATTATTGCAAGAAGTTAGTCCAAATTTGTAAATATGACCTATTCACAGAGTGATAAACCCATGACAACATGGGATGCAAGTATATATATGAAAAGAAAAAATGAAGGTGAGACAGATGTGTGAGAAAACTAAAGGAATCCAAAAATATGAATAGTAAGTTTTCTTGAGGAATTGGTTCATTTGGGGCTATGAGATCAAGGACTCTAACGTGAGTGTTCTATTTGGTTATGCTAGAGAAGAAAAAATGCATACATGAAAGATTTTTTTTCAGAAAATGTGTTGAAGACTGAAGTGCCACTTTTCAAAGTAAGAGCAAATACATATAATTTACTTAACATTGCATCCCATTTGAATTGTACTATTCTTATTTTTTTTTAAACTAAATATTTTTTTAGCATGTTTCTAGAATGTATATGTGTTGATGAATGTTTTGGAGTTTCTGGCTCCTGCATTGATTGGGATTTAGATGAGAAAAAAGAGGAACATCCTCTCAGGTTCTAGAGTTCCCATGTCAACATTCAACCAGTATTCATTCTAGCAGTTACTATTATTCCTGGACTTATCTAGCCAGTATCTTGGATCACTGTATGGAGAGACTCATCATGAATTTATTATTATCCAATAATTATGGAACTGTGGGGAATTCACGTCCCTAAACATTACCTAGTGAATTTAACAAAATACTTCAACAAGGCCTTTTGGTCCATTAACATTTTGGTAGGAATTCTCGAAGGAATGAAATAATGTGGAATTAAAAAGGGATAATCATTTTTGTATAGTGAAGTAATTGAATGAAGCCATTACGTCTAATTGCATCATATGGGTTCAACTTTTCATTAAATTCAAAAAAGAAAAAATTGTCAATTAAATTGGCTGAAAACATAATTCTAAGGAAACCAATATTAAAATAATATTTTAAGAAGAACATATTTTTTAGCCTCACACATAGTTCCCTTCAGGTGGTAGTAATCATGTGTCCTATATCCAGTTTTAAGAAATCATTTTGGATGGTTCATCGTGCATATGGACGAGTGCCTAAAAAAGTGCAGAGGATGTTATTATTGCTAGTAGTTAGTCCAAATTTGTAAATAGGGCTTGTCCACTAAGTGGTAAACCCATGATAACATGGAGTGAAAGTGTGTATATGAAAAGAAAAAATGAAGGCGAGACATATGTGTGAGAAAATTGTAGGAAATCCAAAATAGTAACAGTAAGTTGTCTTAAGGAATTGATTCATTTGGGGCTATGAAATGAAGGGCTCTAACATGAGTGTTCTGTTTTTTAGGATAGAGAAATAAAAATGAATACATTAAATATTTTTTTTGAAAATTTGTTATAGATTAAGGTGCCACTTTTCATATTAAGAGAAAGTACATATAATTTCTTTAACATTCAATCCCATTTGAATTGTACTATTTTTATTTTTTCAAAGTAAATCATTTTTGGCATGCTTCTAGCATCTAGATGTGTTGATGAATTTTTTGGGGTTTCTGTGTCATGCATTGATTGGGATTTCAATGAGAAATAAGAGGAAAATCCTCTCATGTTCTAGAATCCCCATATCAATGTCCAACCACTATTCATTCTAGCAGTCAATATTATTCCTTGACTTATCTAGCCGATATCTTGGATCACTTTATGGAGAGAGTCATTATGAATTTATTCTTATCAAAGAATTAAGGAACTATGGGTAATTCACACCCCCTAACCATTACCTAAAAAATTTAACAAAATACTCCAACAAGGCCTTTTTGTCCAATAACCTTCTCGTAGGAATGCTCCAAGGAAGGAAACAATGTGGAATTAAAAAGGGAGAAACTGAATGGAGCCATTATATCTAATGACATCATATGGGCTCAAATTTTCATTAAATTCGCAAAAAAATACAATTCGCAAATTAAATTTACTGAAAACATAATTCTTAGGCAACCAATCTTAAGATAATATTTTAAGAAGAACATATCTTGTAGCTAAAGGCAAATGCCCCTTCAATTCCTAGTAATCAAGTGTTCTATTTGAAATTTTAAGAAACTAGTTTGGATTGTTCATCTTGCATATGAACGAGTGCCCATAAATGTTTGGAGGACATTATTATTGCTAGAAGTCAGTCAAAATTTATAAATATGACTTTTCCAATAAGTGGTAAACCCATGACAGCATGGAGTGTAGGTATAGATATGAAACTAAAAATGAAGGCGAGACAGATGTGTGAGAAAACCAAAGGAAACCCAAAATATTAACAGTAACTTGTCTTGAGGAATTGGTTCATGTGGATCTATGAAATCAAGGACATTAACATGAGTGTGCTATTTAGGTAAGCTAGAGAAACAAAAAGCATACATCAAAGAAATGTTTTGGAAAATGTGTTATAAATTGAAGTGCCATTTTTCATGGTAAAAGCAACTACAGATAGTTGCTTTACAATTGGATCCCATTTGAATTCTACTTTTATTTTTTATTCTTTTTAAAGTAGATCATTTTTAGCATTTTTATGGCATTTGCATTGTGTTGATAAATGTTTCAAGGTTTCTGGATCATGCATTGATAAGGATTTCAATTCATATGACATTGCCTATATTTTTGGGGTATCTAGGTCATGCCTTGATTGGGATTTTAATTATTGTGACATTGCCTAGGGCCTGATGGATTTTAGAATATGGATTTGACATTACTGTGAGTTTTTTGAGGTGATGTTATACAATCTGTGATTTTGAATGGGTTTTAGCTTTAGGCTTTTACATGCCCAAATTTTGAAGTTATTGGTCCTCATGATGGTAGATCTTGTGTTCGTTTTTCACTAAGTTGGTAAGATTTTAAATCCTATCAGGCACAAATATTGTGGAACTCAAGTGGGTATTGTAATGATAAATGGAAAAAATAGAAGAAAGATGTTTCACATTTCGTGAAAGTATTTGGTTCCTTTTAATATGTTTCCAATGTAGACATTAGTGGATTATTATTTCCATGATTATATTTTCCAATGAAAACATTTAATAAGAGGAGAAAGTTCATCCATGAGTGTCCAGGTGTAGTATATTTTCATCTAGGCTGACTTCACAAGTTCATTTTATTCAGCGCAAACAAGAAGCATTTTGGTTATGTTGATTCATCTCCATCATATATGACAATTTTATTAATCATGGACACTTAACAAAAGACATGAGAGAAAATTCCATTGAGCTTTCATAACTTTATAACAGAGACCTGATTGTTGTAGGCATAGAAGGTGGCACTAGATTTACCACATTGGGAATAGTCAAACACATTGATGCAAACAATGTGACCATTCTAGACTAGTACCCTCATAAAATAACCAAAGAAAAACAAAAGAAACCTTTCAAGGAATTCAAAACTGTAGAGGATAGTCCATAGGATATTCCGTTTTGAACACATTATGCAGATCGATATGTTTCTACTAGAAGGTTGACCTTTAAGTTTGTTTTTATCTTACTTTTTATTTATTCTTTTGGTTAAAGTCAAACACACAAGCGACATTGCAGAGCTTAGGAAAAAAATAATGTCCTCCAAAAAGTAAATAACTAGGCATTATAAGAATAACATGGTATTTAATATAAACATGAAGCATAGCACTCCTAGAAGGAGACTAGCTGTAAGATGGGGTAGGGTCAAGGAATATTTTAAGGATGAAAAATTTTCTTGAAGTTTGAAAACATTGGAGAATCTCATTAATCCCTAATATGCAAACTATCAAATGTTTATTGATATATTTGTAAAATTATTCAAATTTATAATCACTGTATATATAGGCTCTATATAGCGTTGGCAATTTTTAAGGAAAAATAATTTTATTCTAAAATTGGGGTGAATCATCTTTTATAAAGATTGGAAATTGGCTAGTCTTTTTTGTGAAAAAATCATGGAAAATTATCCCACTGGGTGAACATTAACCCCTAAAATTTTCCATGGTAGGGGATATTTAAATTTCTCACACTTTCTCACAATTCATACCATTGACTTTTTTCTAGATTAATAAATTTATTGGGTGGAAAATATTCATCTCAAAAGTCTTTGCTAGTTTATTTATTCTAATATATTTTTTCTCATTCATATTTTTAGTATATTTTTTTAAATTCAGATTTAGTGGTTTATATTTTATTTGTAGATGGAGATTTAGTGGTTAATATTTAAGGTTTTATTTTAATTTTTAAACTATTACAAGTATTATTTAGATTAAAATATTTTCTTAAATTCAGATGTAAATGGGGATTTAGTGGTTTATATTTTGAGTTGCTAACGTTTATATGCTAAAAATATGAAGAGAAACATAGTTCTAAATATTGTGTATGCTTTCACAGCCTTTCAAACTATTGATTTTTTTTTAGGATAACCACATGCATTATTTTTTCTCTAGATGTTGGAGGTGACACATTCACTGCTAATGCTACTCTTTCCTACAATATTGTCTTATGAAGTTTCTGATGCAACATTTGATGCCATTGCTAGTTTT
>APFE031002899.1:50328-63613 GCA_000404065.3 Pinus taeda | reverse complement strand
ATATTTATTTAAATAAACAACTAAATTTTAACATTAATAATGGATAATTACACAAATAAGATTACAGATCATACTAAAATATAAAATAAACTTCATTGCTAAATAATTTTATAATGGTGAGTAAATATATTATTTTCATTCACTCACCGTTCATTATGTTTCACCGAATTGGACCAAATTACGAAACATAATTCGTCACATGATTACACCGCTACTTCAAGGTACAGAGTTTGTTACAGGATTCTTCGAGAGAGAAGATTTGTTACACGATTACACCGCTTCTTCGAGACAGGGACCATTTATTTGTACTTGTATATCGCTGTGCCTCGTGATTCGTCGAGTGTAAACAAACCGGATTCGAGAGAATCATCGCATTCACATTATAACGTGATCCGATGTCCACGAAAGACAAACTCTCACACAAGCACGCTCATCGCACACGCCATGGGAACATTAAAATATACATATTGTTTGTCTTTCAACCATTGTATGTCGCAAGACGGAACGCAACCGGACAGGTACTGGCGTATGTTAATGACGGCTGTCGATATTTCGCCCCCACTGGAGCCTGTGCGTGATATCACAATTCGCAGCCTTCTGCTACAGTAAAATATGGCCGAAAAAAGTACATAAACAGACATTCTTGAGTGTGGAGAGCACACGCTTGTGGTTTCCATCTGATTCTTCGTTACGCGCTCACTCGATTCCAGCTTTTTGTTATACTTCAGTTTCGACTGTGAGTATTCTATTTGTATTTCATATAACAGGCGAGGATCCGCGCCAAAATCATTGGGTCTATCATTTGCAGTAGACCTTGTCTGAAATTGTAATTCGATTATTTTAGAAGAGATATTTCCATACCTGCTGCTAGTCCTATATTTAAGTTACAATAATATATTAGTTATCCTGTGCTCTGATTGTTTTCTTGCTTTCCCTGATCCTTTTACAGAGAAATCATCATTCCACTGCAAAATAGCCAATTGCAACGCTTTGGCTTCAGAGGCGTCGCCATCTGCAAAACCATTTAATGTAAGCATTACGATGCCAGTTTATAAGGAAGTGAGGAATTCGCAACAAAGAGGGCAGCGGCTTCGGGCAGCAGTGCTGGGTGCCAACGATGGATTGCTGACCACGGCATCCTTAATGCTAGGAGTGGGAGCAGTGCAACCAAGTAAAAGTACCGTGGTCGTATCAGGGATGGCAGCTCTGGTGGCCGGTGCTTGCAGTATGGCCATTGGGGAATTCGTTTCTGTATATGCTCAACGTGATGCACAAGTCTCTGACATCAAAATAACAGCAAGCAATCTTCGAAACCCTAACGACGATGAAGAGGACGAGAGCCTCCCCAACCCGTTCCAGGCAGCAATTGCATCAGCCCTGGCATTCTGTGCTGGAGGAATCGTGCCCTTACTCTCAGCAGCCTTCATCAGCAATCACCTTATCAGAGCTGTAGTGCTGGCATCCGTGTCGAGCGTGACCCTTACCGCTTTTGGTGTTGTGGGAGCTTACTATGGCCGTTCTCCCCTGGTGAAAGGAACTCTGAGAGTATTGATAGGAGGCTGGATGGCCATGTTAGCAACCTACGGCTTTGCTTAAGCTCTTTGGCGCCATTGTACGATAGAATACTTTTCATAATGGGTAGTAGATCGAATACTTTTGATCATGCAAGGTATTGTTGTCAAATTTGTCTGTAATTTTACTAATGTTAACTGCAGTGATTTGTATGTAACTTCAATTAAATTTGTATACATATATTTATCTGATTAGCAATTGGATTTAACATAATAAATGCAAATTTATTCTGTAGTGGATTTGTTCCTTTCCTAATTTCTTGAATTCCTCGAGTTGTCTCGTGTTCTCTATAGTTTACACTATAGCTTTTAACGTTCAAATTTGGAGAGGTAAATGACTTTATATACATATAATTTTAGCAATTTATAGATTATAGTTTATATAATTTGAACAATTTATAGATTATATTTTTTGTAATTTATAGGTGCACTGCGTACTTACCTATAGGACGTGCATATGCGCAAGAAGAGTTCTATTTGTGCACTATATACTTGAAGCAAGGCACACACAAAAGTAACCCTGGAGACATGTTCTTCCGTTGACTTTTATAAATTTACAATTAGCCACGTGTGGTTCTTTCTTTTCCTAATTAAATTGTTAAGTCAACTTGATTTCCGTTTAAGCATCGAGTGATCTTTGAAGGTGAAACATATTGCATATTTAGAAAATGTTCCCTAATGAAGGTTTCACATGAAATTATAAAAGTTAACTTAAATCAATATGTTCCCTAACGAGGGTTTCACATGGAATTATAAATGTCAACTTCAACTTTCAATTTATTTATGGTTTAAATATTTAATGAAAATAAAATTAATATTATATTATTGGATATTTAAATGTTTGAATTCGATGTGTATTATCAAATGTTTAAATTAGGTGTTTATTAATTAAAAATTTGATATGTATTAATGTATATTTAATTGTATTAGGTTGAAAGGTTTAAATCGTAATTATTTTATATTTAAATTAAATAGTCAATAAATTAGATGATTGATTGATAAATATAGACTAAACTCATAATACAGGTCATGTTTACTAAACTTATAATATACGTTAAATAAACTTACATTATAAGTTATGTTGTTAGGATTATTTATTGTTATTATTATTAACTAAAAAAATTTAATGTATGAATACAACATATATATTTTAAAAAATTTGTAACTAGATTCTTGGCCTTGAAGATTCAACTCCATTCTACTGTGGAGTTTAGTAACATGTAGATATGGGCCTACATGACAACCTATTAGTAACACATGCCAAAAAAATCATAACTCAAGTTCACATGACACAGGTTGATATGACATCTCTTTTAATTAATCAATTTAATTAAAAGGTGAAAGTGGGTAACTACTTTTGAGATAAATCTTAGCTTTGGATATGTAACTACTACTTAGAATATTTTTTTCATAAAGTCTCTACAATCTACTTAATAATCACTAAGAATTAAATTAAAATTGTGAAAGCCCTATGCTAAAATAAACACACGTGTTAACATAATTACCAACAAATTTCAATATTATTTATTCAATTTTATTGATTTTTTTGTGGGTAAATTGTATATCCTTTAAGACGGGGGATTACAAGATAGTACTAAAATTCTCACTAGGGAGACCCAATCAAAGCTAAAAATTTACTCTCCATAGAGAGGTGCTAGATATATGAGCAATAGGATGATCAATACTTAACATGCAAAACAAAATAGGTAGCCTAATTGGCCATAGAAATAGATAATAGGGGAAAAACATAACATGATGATAACATAAACTTAACTAGAAGGATCAGAGTCTATGGCAACAACATAAATGGAATATTTCATGTCTTGGGTAATGCCCCATTTTGAGGGAGGTATTCCGAAATGTTGGTCTATGCACTCTATCCATTGGTCCACGTTCTTCATGTTACAATGCAAGTGCTTGAGGGAATGGAGAATGCATTTCTAATTCTCATGTTGATCGAGTGTTTTTTTGTCAATGAGAAACTTCATGTGCCAATAACTATCAATTACTAGCGTGTATTCATTAAATATACCACAAGTGTGTCAAGTGTCTAGTATCGAATCAACCAACTTAGCAAGAACCTTTGTGTTTGAGAGATGAAGTTTATGGGAGGAGCATTTTCCCTTGGCACAAGTTAGCTCTTCCTGCATGGGCCTTATTGTGGGGTCATAGAAATGGAAGGCAACTTCGTCCATATGCGATGCATACACATGTTGCTATTATGGGCTCAATCTTGATAATAGGCCATTGCCCTACACACATGGGATCGTTGATGAGGTATTGGGTGAAGGACCAACGAAGATAAAAAACCCACTCACCAAAGAGGGGGTTAAAGACAAAACATAAGTTTGAGGAGAATGCCATGTCATAGGTGCATAGAGAAGAGAGTCGACGTGAAATGAATGGTAGCCAACGAGAGATTTTCACAATGACAATGGGTGATGGGGATAAAGAAGATAGGGGAAGGACGAAAAAAATAAATGGATACTTGTTTAGGGAAAAGTCTAGAAGTGAAGGTCCAAGGTGGGTGAATACGTTAAGCATAGGGATAAGTAGAGGAGCACATGGGGTAGAGTGCAAGGGTAGCTAATAGAGACTAGAGGGTGGGGAAGAAGGTATAATATCAAAGGGGGGCGAAGCGCGAGGAGAAAACAAACAAGACTACACAAGAATTAGTTGCCTAGTATATTGAGAAAATATTTACAGATGGAGAGGCTTCAACACAGGAATAGATAAGAACCTTGTAAGTCTATTGAAAGAGGGTGAATAAAAAATGGGAAAAAAAATGTAGTGAAAAATAAAGTTACCATCCGCACTACAATTTCATTGAATTGGGGATGGAACAATTTCATTGAATTCACAATTTCTCAACTAAGAAGGCTTATTTTTCCCAAACCAAAGCATTGAGAAAATAGGAAATGGAAAGCCACAAGTGGAACTACTATGAGTCCCCGTTGGTGAAACAGTTAGTTTATGCTGCCCGCCAAGTGCTGCAAAGATAAACATAAAATGGATTGGGAGCCTTATCTTCATGGTTAAATTCTTCTCTTACTAGATAACCCCATGAGCAAGAACGTAATTGACAGGTGATAGACATGAGAAACTACTATGGGCCAAACATATGCTAGAATGAATAATGAACAACATGTGCATGGTACAAAGATATTATGTTTATCACAGGGGCATGTTGCTAGATATCCTAGTCCTTTGGCTAGGTGGGATGGTGAAAACCTCCCCCTACTTTTATCTCGGTAAGCACCCCATCCAAGAATTCAATTTTTCTTTTTAATATAAAGTAACGAAATTAATACGAATATAGATCCATCATCAGCACAAATCTTTATTGCACCGAGAGGGATTAAACCTCTTCAAGTGGAAACCTCCTTTAAAGTGAAAATTTTGAAAAAAAAATGCATCCCTCGCATCCCTTGATAGATATCGATCAATCTGTAATGGTCTTGTGTGTGTGTGTGTGTGTGTGTGTGTGTGTGTGTGTGTGTGTATAGGTAGATATATAATGTGTAGTCTTTCATTGTTTAAATTGTATATTTGAATTCTATAAAGACTACATAACTTAAACTTGTAAGTCCAATAAATCTTTGTTGGGTTAAAAAGAAAAACTAAAAATGACCAAAATATAAAATAGTGAGACTACTTAAAATATTTTAACCATGATTTTTTTTCAATTACTTATTATGATATGCACATGTTTTTTAAAATAAGTATATAATATATACATAGTTGACACTAAAATATTTTACATAACTCCCTCATCAGGGTGTTGGATTTTTGGGCATTGGAGGAGGGGGAGCACACCACCCCACCACCTCCCATCACATTTGGGGGGGTGGTGGTGTGTCAAACTCACACCATGCACCACTGATGCAACCATCTATTATCACATTTTAATCTTATGATAGACTTCTCTCTGCCTACGCACTATAGGATTAGAGACCTTGTTATTTGGATTTTATTTTATGCCCGAGTTATAACTATGACAGAAGTGGGACATTTCCTTTGGGTGATAGGAAGTGAGAGGATTATATTTAGTAACAAAGATTTCAGGTTGTGGCAGAAGCTGTAATTTTCGTCTATGTTATAAATGATGGCTTCTTTTCATGGCCATGGCTTGGCACACACCATCAGTTTTGGATAATTAACTTTAGAGTTCGATCTCATCCAGTTCATGTATTAGAAACTTAGCTATGACAAGGGGAAACTCTTTAGGAAAGTAGTGGAGGTGTCACTTGGGGCACTAACAACAAACATGGTGATAGAAACTATAGGAGTGGGAGATGTTAGCCTTCAACAATCTTTCACAACTATACAAGTCCAAGTTTGGTGGGGTGTTCAACATTGGGTAATATTCTCTATCTCCACTTCATTGGATTTTAACAAATTCTTCACTAGTTTTTATTTTATTTTGTGGGTGTTGGCTAACTCTCTGAGCTCAGTGGCAGTGATTTGTGGTTTGGATGTTCTTTCCTCTTGGTAGTTGTTGGACAACTAGGTTTATTTTATCCATCCCCCCTTAGAAGCTATTTTATGTTAGCATTTGTCACATATTTATTGAGTGCTTCATGCCTCCTTGGTCTTTACTTTTACTTTTTTTTCTCACATCCACAAGTTTTTAGGTGTTTTGGGAGAAAATTCTATGATAGCCCTTGGTTGTCTATTGTAGTATTCCCTGACAACAAATGCATTGTCATCGATGGTCTAGGGAATAGGGTCCCTACGGTCGACCACATGCCTGATCCTAAGCTCAAGATGTCACAACTATTTTAAACACTACCACTCCTCCAAAAATTCAAGAGTAAATCTCCCAACTTGAAGCCTTGACCACAAATGATCAAAAAATCTAATTTGATTGACAAATTGAATCTAAGGTATCCAATTTGGTTCCCAACCATAAACATACCAAGAAAATATGAATCCAATACTTGAACTCCATTACATTATATTGTCAAATGACGACACTCTTGGGTAGTGTCTTGAAGGCGAAACATGAAGATCACAATGATATAATCTCTTATATGAATAAAAAGAAGTATGTGCAAAATTATCAACACTCGTACCCTTCTAGTTTAGATGCATGGATTTCTCGCCAGCTAGGGCAAACGCTTAAGATTTGGGCACAATTACTTCAGCTAACTCTTCATGTTATGCTTAGCCACTTAGATTTTGTATTTTACATTTTGTAGTCTAGTCTATGTTAATTGTCATAAAATTCATAGTGATAATTGTTATTATTTTGAATTAACTGAACACTTTTCCATGGTCAGTAGATTTGGTTTCCCTTAATGCACACTTTCACCATACATAGAATGAACAATGATATATTTTGTTGTTAAATCAAGACATTTTGAGAAAATATAGTTTAAATTCACAATATTATATAATTTAATATATCTCTCTTCTCTGTATACTATATATATATTTATATTATTATATATATATAAGTATATTATATATATATATATATATAAATAATGTGCATGAGACATTTTATATATGAACTATACTGCACACATTAAAATGATTTTTTTTGTTATTAATATAATTTTATGTATACATAAATATTACTTAATCTTGTATATTAAATATTTTGATTGATGACACAAATTCAAATTTGTTATTATTATGAATATTTTTAAATGTCACATATTAACTTTATTTTAAGGATTGGTTGTGTTACACAATAAAATTCCCCTTGACTGTTCTTGTTAAGGAGTATTTGATATTCTTTATTTTATTTTTAAACTTTAGATTACCTTTTCTTTCTTTCTTTAGTGGAGAATGAATATTTTGTTATATACAATATCAAAATATTTTATTTCTATATATATTTTTACATGGAAATGATATTGACAAAACTTAGTTAACGTATATCTTCAAATAATTTACTTAAATCCCATATTGAAATAATTTTGAAAAGTATAAGGTTTAAACATCTTACTCACATTTTTTTTTACTTCTAATTACATTGTATATTTTTAAAGTTGGTATGAAATTCTATCACATAATGTGGACATCAAAATATTTTATTTATGATTGAGAGTGATTGAAATACTTTTACCACATCTGGTTGTAATATTACAAGAGAATCGAGTGGTGATATTTTGTAATGACTTTAATTAGAGCTAACTAAATATGCATATTTATTTATATTTTTAATACAACTGACATTGCTTTTCTATTTAGAGAATATTGTAATTTTATTTTAAGAGGGGCACTTGTTAACTCCATGTTTAACATGGAAAATTTAAACAAATTTATGACTACTATTATGAGTAGTCTCCTAAATAAATATTAAGTTATATAGTAAATATTAGAAAAATATGCATCAAGTAGTTTTGCAAACAATTCATTTCCCTAGTTGTATGAGTTCAAGTCTCCAAATACATGTTGTGATTAGTCAATTTATGATAGCTATGAAATAGTTGTATCTCGTATAAGATTAGGAATTGATGTTTTGAAATTTTTGATTCTCTAAAAAAATATCGTTCAACTAAAAATAAATTAAAATATATAGTTTACGAGGTGCATCAAGGATGAGTTTTCATAACACTTGGAGCATTGGCGAGGACAGGTGGATTCTTACAATTTAATTTGGTTCCTTAGTTGGTGTGCTAATCATGGTAACATGAAGTCTATTTATTTCTGATCTGGTATGAGGAAAGGTGGTAGATGATTCTTCAGGGATGGAGATGACTCTTCTTTGTCCTTCTATGGTGCGTATCTTCATTATAATGCATGTTGGATCTATTTTATGAATTCTTTGGTCGTTGTGACCTTGTGGTGTGCCTTTGTTGAATAATGGCTACTCTGGTTTATGCTTTCAGTGGTCGTTGAGGAGAATTCTAGAATGTATTTCTCGGGGCATTAATGATTTTTCATCTTGGTAAAGTCTCTCCAGTTCTATGGGCTTTTTCATGGGGTGAGTTCTTTGCTACTTTCTACTTCAAGTTGGCTCTGTAGTGTCTCTTTCTACTTCTAATTCTTTAGCAGACTCTTCATATCTGGTATTTAATTGAGTTTGTTTATGAATGTAAGGTATTTTATGGGGTGTTAGCTTTCCCTATTATTTTACTCTAGTCAGCTATGTTCATTTGGGTTATTCATTGCATTTTTGTTGTCTATAATCCATTTTCTTTTGGTGTTAGGTTCTTTCCTGGGTCATTTGATAGTGAGGTTTTTGTGGAAAGGTGTTGGTAGAGTGAAATATCTAGTATTTTGGTCATCATCCTCGTTTTTGGCTTGCTTAGGTGCATTACTCATAGGTTGGTTGCCCTTGTGGTCTATGAGTTACATGTGGGGAATTATACAACCTTTTGGGTACTGGTCAATGAGCTTGGCCTATTAGGGATTATATTTTTGGATTTCAATCTTGTTTGGAAACTTATAAACTTCCTTCATCTCACTATTTCATTGGGCATGTTTCTCCTTTGTCCTCATGCCTCCAAGATAAAGGACGAGCATTTGACGAGCATTCGAAAATGTGGTTTGAGTAATCATGCTTATAAAAGGGTGTGAACTTTTTCTTCTGAATTTGTTGCTTCTGCCTTTGATGTGGTCCCTTTATAATTTCAATGCGAGAACCTAGTTTTGGAAACTAACGAAGAGGGTCATCGCCCTTACTTTTCAAATTCTAGAATTGTGTCTTAAGAGCAAAAATGGCTATTTTCCCCTGGTAGGTTCTGTCAACGAAGGTGGCATTTCTTGAGCTTTATGGATATATATCAACATCTCATAAATGTGCTCTGACCTATCTTTCAAGATAAACAGGTTAACAATTATAATGTATTTTCTACTTTAGAGTATCTAAAGTTGATGCTCCATAATATGAGGTTTTAATATAGATGCTTGCTTATCAAAAATGGAAAATCTATTTATGGCTGATTCTTATTTTAGGGTTTTGAAAGACCTTCAGTAGGTGATAATTCTTTGTCTACAACTGTTGCCCCTTTAGATCATGAATATTAACTCTCTGTTGATGTTCCGGCTATGATCTAGTTGGAAATAATTAGTTCCTACTTGTCGATGGTTGTAATTCTCCATTTGAGGAGTTTGTTCCTATATAATAGGAATTTAGTTTCTCCTAGTTTAGTGTGTGGTTGAGAGAATCTCTCAACCACACTAGTGTACATCCAAGATAGAATTCCTATCTTGAGACTATTGATTGTATAAATATATGTGTAATTTTCCTCATTCATGAATTAATAGAATATATTATTGAGTGTCTGCAATTTTATCTTGGTATCAGAGCCTGTGAGGGCCTGGCCCCTCCTGGGCTTGGCCCCTCCTGGGCTGAGGGAAAATAAAGAGTTTAGTATTTGTTTGTCCATCATCCGCTGTCTCAGACTTGTGGATGCGTTGAGCCTAGCAGGTTGCTGCAGAGCGGCAGCATCAGGCGCTACGGTAAGAAGTACTCCAGGCCGGAAGAAACGATATGCCGGAGGAGTTCGAATGGAGAGAGAAGGGAGCCATGACCGAGGTTAAAAATCAGGGATCGTGCGGTTCCTGCTGGGCTTTCAGCACAACCGGGGCGCTAGAGGGTGCAAATGTCTTGAAGACGGGGAAGCTGGTGAGCCTGAGTGAGCAACAATTGGTGGACTATGATCCTCCTCCCCTTTTCGGCAGCAGTACTAGGTGTTCGAGAGGCGTCTCAGATCTCTTTGCGGGGAGCCATTCTTTTCTGCTCGAATCTCAGATCTGACCCTTTCAACTCGGGATCTCTAACAGGTGGTCAAGATGGGACTCACTTTTACCAGGCTAAGTGATTTGGCCATGTGTTTGAGCATCATCTTTGGTGAGCGCCGAGTTAGCTGGATGATGCTTGATAAATTGGGGCTGCCTCAACCAACGAGCATGGAGTCCGCAGGGAGGCCGAGCCAAGGAGGTGTGTGGCGACCTGTGGCTGCTCTGGAGATTCTGATTTAGTCGACGGATCAGTGGATCACTCTGAAAGTCTGTCATGCCTTGCTAGGGTTTTCCTGGTAAAATGTTTTGAAGCTGTTTTAATGTGTACGTAATCGGGAGTTTTTAAGTCATATGATTAGTTTGTGTTCAATAATTTTCCCACTTATCTGATGCTGTGTCTACATTGAAAAATCCATGGTTTCTTGCTCTGGTAATTTGCCATCAGTAAATTTACTCTTTGTCTGATGATGTTTTCTCATATCATCGAACTCTCCCGAGTCTTCGATCAAGTATATGTAACCCTATAGTTTACGGACCTGTAAGTGCATGATATTTGTTGAAAGGTTTCAACGTGCTGGTTAGGATTTCCTTGACTGATATTTTCAAGATAAAATATTGGTAGATTTGAAGAACTTATCCAAGAGGCCATTAGAGACAAGAATGGAACGTGCGGATCTCTCCATATCGGTATCTATTCCGACCTTCTTCAGGAAATCGTTAGATATAATGACAGATCCTGTGAGCCTATGCACAGGAATGACCTACAACCGAGCTTCCATTAAGAAATGGCTGGATAATGGAAACAATGTATGCCCAGTTACTATGAAGATTCTTCAAAGAAAAGAGCTCATCCCCAATCATACCCTTTGCAGGCTACTACAGGAATGGTGCATTGCCAACAAATCTAATGGTGTCATCAGAATACCCACACTGAAGCCCGTTGCAGAACGAAGCAAGGTGTGCCAAATGATTCAGGAAATTCAAGATGCAGCAATAAATAAAGTTGAAGCTTTAAAGAACTTGAGAATTCTAGCCAAGGGAAGCGAGAGGAACATGCAGTGCCTTCAATCTGAGGGAGCTTTGTCTGTCCTAATCCATCTTCTTGATTTCAGAGGCTTCACTTACTTATAATGTGGGCGCACATCGTGAGGCCCTGGAAGATGCAGTCGGTGCACTTTCAATGTTTTCTGCTATCAAAAGAGATTTCATGAGACCCTCTATGCTGGATACCCTGGAATGTGTGTTGGCAAATTGCACTCTCGAGGCCAGAATAAATGCAGCATCTGTTGTTGAAAAATTGGCAAACGATAGAATTTCCGCCAGAGAAATTGGATCGAGAGAAGGAATCACTGACGGGCTGCTGAAACTGTTGGAAGAAAATCTATATCTTCCGGCCATTAAGGCCAGCCTGAAGGCATTATTTCCATTATGCATCGTCCTTAAGAATAGAGCCAAGATAGGCAGAGTAGGTGCAGTTCCACGTTTGATTGAGCTTCTTCCTGGTACAGACAGAGGCATGACAGAGCAATTGCTGTCTATTTCGGAGGCACTTTCCACCATTTGGGAAGGGCGGTATGCCATAGTTGGCCATGCCTTAGCGATACCTTCTATTGTTCGAAGCTTTTTGGTTGTGTCTGACAGTGCAACTAATTATGCTGTTGCGATTCTCTTGGCAGTATGTCTCAATTTCGCAGAAGAAGGGTTGTTGAGAAAAGTTGTCGAGATGGGCACGTTCGATAAATTGGTTATGCTAATTTCTCTAGCAAGGGCGACCTGGTTTCTACTCTTACTATTTGTCCATGAAGTAAATGCTATTGATGTCATACTAAGTATTTCATGTCATGGTATTTTATGTTATTATTGAAGTGACTTTGGTCTGACCAACTATTGTCACAATTCTAAATGTGTGTTGGAACTGGTCATTCCAACACTAAGCAAATTTGCAGGGAATGGTGAACACATGACAGTGAAAATGACATCGATTGGAGCTACATCAGAGATTGGAGGATGATCGAGATACTGTTGTAGATTGTTAGCAAGCATGAGGCAGTATGCTTGAAAATTGTTCTTGAAGGGAAAATTGTGTTCTCTTCGTGGGGCTGTGAGTGCTTATGTTCTGGTTTCTTTATCAGTGGACCTCTCATAGATGAGGGAAAGCAGCAGCAACAATGGTTAAGGTCGACAACAAAGTAGTTTTTTGTTTGAGTTAGTGTGGTTTGTGGAATAGATTCCCTAGCATGTTGTAATAATCATTGTATGTACCTAGAAACTCTAAATGTTGAAGTATGGAATGTAAGCCTTGTAAAGCCATTTGAAAGTTCATGGTGATCTCAAAACCACTTTGTAATGGTTTGTGGTCAGCCTGAAACCATCTTTTGTCACTATAATGTGATGGTTGGTGGTGAGCCAGAAACCATCTATAGAGCCTTAGTGGCTACAGGAGTTGCCCGGTGGTGGCGAATTGGGGTTCCGTGATCGGACCTGCCCGGTGGTGGCAAATCAGAGCTCTGTGATCTGCTCGGTGGAAGCAGATTGGTGTTTTGCTAGGTGGTGGCATATTGAAGTTGGCGGATTTGCTTGGTGGTGGTAAATTGGACTTGCCCGGTGGTGGCAGATTGCCTTTGTGGCTGTGTGTACACAGGAGCTTTGTGCTTGTAGGAGCAGGTGGACTGCAGTAACACCTGGCTCGGATTCAGATATTTTTTTTTCTGAGTAGAAGGGGATTGGCGTTTTTCGCGCTGACAGGAACGCCAGGAAGGGCAACTGGCACGTCTGTTAGGCCATTAATTGTGCCAATGGGCACGGGTTTTTCGTTCAGGATCGCGCCAATTCACCTTCAAGGGGATCCATGGGATCAGAGAAGTTGTGGATCTATCCGAGGGCGGCAGATTAAGTTTTGGAGGTTTTGTACATGCAATTCGCCTGATGGTGGTGGATTTGACTATCATGACAAGTAGTCATTAAGGGGGGGAGTTGGAAATAATTAATTCCTACTTGTCTATGGTTGTAATTCT
>APFE031002899.1:29486-49912 GCA_000404065.3 Pinus taeda | reverse complement strand
TAGTTTCTCCTAGTTTAGTGTGTGGTTGAGAGAATCTCTCAACCACACTAGTGTACGTCCAAGATAGAATTCCTATCTTGAGACTATTGATTGTATAAATATATGTGTAATTTTCCTCATTCATGAATTAATATAATATATTATTGAGTTTCTGCAATTTTATCTGATCTTTATTTTGTGGATCTTTTTTTGTATGGGTACACCAACGTCTCTCATCGAGTCTCCTATTTTGCTTCTTTGGAACTCTATCTGCTTTGTATTTCTACTATGGTGCAGAGTTGAAATGTATTTCTCTTGTTTAATATGGGAAATCCATGATCGGTCAACATGGATTCTAGTTTTTACATGTTTGCATCTCTCTCTAGTTTGAGGTGATAGTATGGTGCAGTGGATGATATGCGATTCTCTTAATTTTGTGTGGGAAAACCATGGTAATACTCATATCTCCTGGGTTTTCCCTTTCGAAATGCAGTTGTTTTTGTGTGGTTGATATGTACTGGTTTGTGTTTCTCTTTTGTTGAATGACAATGTGCACGCTGCTTTAGTTTGGAATGGTGGCCATCGATTACTATTGGTCTTGTTGGTTCTGGTTATTTTTCTCTTTCTTCTTGACGAAATTGTGAAATATCTACCGCGGACTTTTTGTGCTCTAAATAATTCATTTATTTTAATTGATGGCAATGTATTTGAGGTTTATTATGTTTACTTCATTATGATATATAGAAGCTTAAGTTTTGGCATGCTGCTTATTGCTTATCTTGTGGTCCCAAAAAAAAGTTGTATTGAGTGTGTAAAGAAACTATGTTTTTTTGTGTGTTTATTTAACCATTATGCCCAACAACCTTATAAAAAAAAATCGATCTAAAATATAATAACTTCATATTAAAAAAAAAAAAAATTATTTAAATGCTTAAAATTAGAATTTTAGCTTGTCATTAAAAAATTATAATTATTATACTATTTTACAATAAATTTATGTTCACCAAAAAATAATATTGTTTAAATTCTTGACCTTAAAATATTAGCTTGTTCTTAAAAATTTGCCATTATTATACTATTTTTAATTTGTACTTTTCTCTTTACTAATTAAACTCTAATTTTTTACTTTGCAAATTTTTAGATTTATCCTATCTCTCATTTTTCCTTTTAGTATTTTTTTGGGATTTGCGATAAATGAGGAGAATCACATCGTTTACATATTTGCAAATGGGATGTTATACTTTTATCTTATAATTGACCCCAAAATTTTATTTTGAACCTTGTTTAAAAAAATTAAATTAATTATTATGCTTTTATATTTTTAAAAACTATATGTTTTGTCGTTATGAAAACTATATATTTTGTATTTAGGAATGGTTTATTTCCTTATTTTAACTGTATTAAATTTCATTACATATTCTTATATATATTCAAATCTAGTTTTACTTTTATTTTATTAATATATTTTTAAAAATATGAAAAATACCATGTTATAAAATGTTTGGATATATTTAAATTAAAGAAAATTATAAAAAATTATTTCATAGGCACATTTTCCGATTATTATTTATATAATATATAGATAATATATTTTGTTTTTAATTAAAATTTTAAATTAATTAAAGTTTAAAATAAATAATTAAAGATAAGCATTGTAAATTTGTTTTGGCATTTATAACGGTTAATCTTGTATATACAACAATTTGTAATCTAGATAAACACATTATCCAACTCGGACACATTAATTACTTGAACTAACTTAAAACCTCTGAAGCACATGGAAATGTAAAGTTTCAACACTCCATTCATAGAATTTATTAATAATCTTTGTTTAGGTTTCAGGCAGAGGGAATATAGTTGTTGGTTTTGATGTAGAATTTTCTACATCTCTAACTATTTATTTTATGGTTTACTTATTTTATGGCTTACGGCTCCAACTAGAGGGATACTAGCGGTTAATTTTTTGTAGATTTTAGTATAGCATAAAGATAAGATTATAGAACGTGTAGAAGTTTCTTTGCTTTTATGGTTTAGAGTTCCAAATAGAAGGATAATAGTTGTTAATTTTATTTAGATTTTAGATATAGCATAAAGGTATGATTCCAGAATATGCCGGAGTTGTTTTGTTTAAATATTTTTATCTCATTGTTTATATAAGATAGAGTAATTATATTTTAATTCAGTAATTCTTTTGTGAAGTTAAATTATATGAATATTTTCTAATGAAAGAAAATATTAAATTGATAATATACTTTTTGTTTGTTTTTTATTTTAACTTTTAATAATTCTATAATGATAAGAAAACATATTTTAATTCAGTAATTTTTTGTGAAGTTAAATTATATGAATATTTTATAATGAAAGAAAATATTAAATTGATAATATTATTTTTTGTTTTTTTCATAGTTATAATAATAAAGAAAATGTATTAATCTTATTGTAGAATTTGTCTAATAATGTAGATTTCTCAAAACTTTTTATCTTTACTTTATTAATATTTTAAATAAAAAGAATTATAAATTACTAAAAACACACACAATTTTATGAAGGTGATATAGGATAAATTTTAAGTCATGTTATGAATGTGAAGGATATATAGATATTTTAAGTAATAACTTACAAGTTGTATAACTTTCTCATCTTCCCATATATTTCTCAAGGGATAAATATTTATTATTCATTATTATTTGCCATTTTTTGGGATGTAATGGTAATGCAAAGAAATATATGTATGAATGTTATATCATTTCTTTGCTAAGGGAATGATAGATCATCATTACATATTAATGATTTCATTACATAGAAATTGCCCAATAACATTATTACATGATATTTATTTATTGAATTATGATAATAGATCTAATATGGCTTAGGTATAGTAGCCCCTTGAGTAGCTTACTAAGCAAGCCCATGTTATGTAAAGTAAATGTGAGTGGTGGAGGTCCCATGTTTAATCACCCAAACTATCAAAGCCTATTTATTGTCGTAAGGACGGGGTGGTTACACCTATGGATCATACTGGTACCAGTTGGAATTAACCTTATGTCAAATGAGTATGAGACCGACCTAGTTGTTGATGCCTCTATTCTAAAAAAATGTCATAGGTATATTACAAACCACTCCCCCCCCCCCCCCCCATAACAATGATTTGTTGTCAGATCATGTGGAAGGAAAAATTCATCTAATGAAATGAATAATATTTGTTGTTTTCATCGATTAGGTAAGGTCAGAGTATATTAGTTGTTATGATGTTTAAATACTTTAACAATATTCAAGCATTGAAACAGGATTAATGAAAATGAAAAGGGGTCTTTCTGAGACTCTCTAATAAGAAAAGCATAGTTTAAAATTTATTTATTCTTGACTTGAAGATGTATTAGCACTCATTTTCTGTGATATGTAAGAATGAGGTTGTCATTGTTATGTTGATTATGGTGTGCTACATTTTCTATAAATCAGATACCAATCTAGTAGCTTGATAATTTGATCCTTCTTAGTCACAATTTTAAACTCTACATGTTATATTTGATTCAACATGTTGATATTTCATACTTTTTTATTGTAATGCATCAATGACTTCATCAGTGGCGATCAATGGAGATTCAATTGTAGGTAAACCTATGAATATTAAGTTCTCATCAATTATTCTTTATTTTGATTTCTATATTCTCTTCCCTTTATAAGAATTTATTAACACTGATAGAATGAAACTATTCTGAAACGAGGTTGGACATTGATGCAAAACATTGAGACTAGAGTATGTTTCAAACATTGGTTCTCATGGAGTAGTAACTCGCTCTAATACCAATTACCCAGATCTTGGGGACTAGGATCCAGGAGGCTTTGATGTCAAGATAGGGAGAGAGAATATACAAATATTCTATGAAATTTATCACAAAAATATTGATAAAAGTGGAAAAAGTGAAAACATCACAAAAATATGAAAATAGAGAAAGCAAGAATTAGAGAATAAGTATTTGGTTAAGGAGAAATATTACATGTAATGATGTCAATATTGAGACCTCTCCTTCTCAACCTTCACTCTCTTTATATTTCTTTCTTATAATGTGTTGAATTGATAGAGTAAAATTTTAATTAGAGTTTACTCCATCAATTACATATCTATGAAGTTTCCTTTTAAATAATAATGTGAATAAATATGACTTATACCTTCAAGATCAGACTATAAATAAAATTCTATTCAATACATAAACATAATAAAATAAAACTTATTGTAATAGCACAAAACATAATGAAATACAACTTATAATAATAGCACAATTTTGACATCAACTGAAAATAAATTATCCTTAATTGAAATTTAATTTATTTAAAATAATTTGTATATTAAATATCTTTGTTTAAAATAATATTTATATATAATATCTTCATATTTTTTTAACATATAATATTTTTATTCGTACGATTTAAATTTAAGTAAACATTCCTTCAAAATTCAAAACACTTGAATCCATAATCCTCGACACCCTAAAGGTTTTATGCGACACATATACATAAATTTATTAACTTTTTATAACTTTTATTTTTAAATTAGAAATATAATTTTATTATTTATATTTATTTAATAATTTTTTTAAGCTTTCAAGGAGCTAGATTTATTTCCTTAAAATTGAGTTTTGTTGATGGCCTAAATTGGCCTCATTAACATTAAATTGACCTCATTAACATTGGAGAAAACCACCATGTCGAGTCCAATTTAAACCTTTTTCCATTTGGAATGGTGGCTCTTAGTAGAATTATGGAACCCATTTCCGTTAATTATAATATGTGTAATGGGATAAATGGTGGTGATAATGTGTTTATTAAAAGAAACTAATAAATTATGATAATGTACTTATATATCACTAGAACTTATTATAATACTTAGGTAAGTTGATGATATATGTGCTAGAAACATGTAGTAATATAAACACATTAACGTAGATCATTATGCAATTACGATATTAACTCAGTCAAAGAAAAATATTTTAATTAAATAGTTCATTAAATTAACTTGATTAAAGCATCACATATGATAAAAGTTTTGTTGTTCACAATATAACATTAAATTTCAATCAAACATGCCAATAATGATCATGAAAGACTCACTAGCATACACATATGTGAATAATATCATATAACAATTCCTTTCAAAGAAAAAAAACAACATAGGACAATATTACTCAATAAACCTTAGATCTGCTCATACTGGAATTGCAGGTGGTTCAACTTATATTAAGAAAAACTTCAAATACGATAGTGTGATTTCAATTCCTCTCTTTTCAAAATTTAGAACCCCCATCTCTATCTCGGAGAGGAGAATTTATAATGATAATAAAAAGAAAGTAAAAACAAGTTTTCCTTCAACCTCTCAATAGAAATAAAGAGTAAAAAGATAACATAAATTTTTTGCAACAACTTTTATATTTAGGACGAGGATTGTCCAAACGTGAGTTTTTGCAGCATGTAAATGTCGAGCAAGCTGGTAAGTTTCGGAGGATATTTAGGCTTGATTCTTATCTGAATGGTGAAAATAAATGAATTTAATAGCGATAAAATTTGTGTAGAAGCGTTGGATAAACAACAAAGTGCTAACCATTGACTCTGGGGTTTGACAAGATACTGCTAATGCTTTTCAAGGTCCATTTTGGATAGCTGCTCAAATATTTTCAACGATTAGGTTTCCATGTTCGATCCAAGTCTTTATAAGTTCTTGGAATTTGGAGGTGAATCTTTTAGGTAGTTAGAAATCATATCTTCTTACAAAAAAGTATCATTCACTAATTCAATGATTGAACTAGAATTATCTTGAGTCTTATTGACTACAACTTCAACTTGTTTTTATTCAATTTCAACTCTCAGGAGATTATTGTCTTTTGTGCTTCATCAATATTAGGTATATTTGCCTCTCTACCCTCTCTACTTTCTTGCCCAACTATGAAATCAGTCAATTGATCATTTACCTCATCAATATAGTTCATCATATCATTTAACTAATGCATTAGAAAATTCCCTATCTTGCATTGATATTGAATTAACAAGAGTTGGCTGTAAAATATTTTCCTCTGATTGTTTAACAAAGTTTTTAACTCTTTGGTTTCCCTTTTGAATTCTTCCAGTTGAGGATTAACACTCAACCAATCTATCCATTTTTGCATCTCTTTAAGTTTATCATATTTTACCTGTATCTCCTTATCATGATGTATTTTAATTGCATCTAATTACCTCTATAATTCTGCCATCTGATTTTGACATTGTTCAGTAATTCTTTGTTTCTCGCCATTGAGTTCTTATTCCAATGATGCTATCTTTTCTTCTCTTTATTTTAGAAGCTCTTCGACTTTGAATTATTTATCTATTGTGACAAAAGCATAAGCTATTGTGGATTGATCCAATTTTCCTAATTCATCAAGAGGTGTAGCAAAGGAACCCTTCCACAAAAATTTGAACGAAGAAAACTTCCTAGGATCTAATGATTGAGAGTTCTTGAGCTTCTTTTTATTCCTTCCTCTCCTTATCACTACCTTATGTTGAGGAGTGTAAAACATATCAAAACGACAAATCTCTACTATATTTAGAGTAACTTCTGTAGTAGGGAAAGAAAGAATAACCTCGATATCCTTTTGATCATGAATGGAAGATTTATCAACAAATTCCTTTGTATTGGTTTCTTGTTCAGTATTTTTAATAGTACCCTGAACGTCCAGCTATTTTCAAGAAGCGAGAACTGGAGAAATTGAAGGTTGAACCTTCGTTTTAGGATTTATAGTCATACTAAATTCATTCCATGGCTCATTTAATTCAGTATTGAAAATCAATTCCTCAACTTGAGGTGGGGAAGAAATCAAAACAACCTCTCACTGATTCGTAGGGGGATCTACTGACTATGTAGAACTATCAGGCTAAGAGGTCAACATTGATGACTTCTCCTGAGGTAACTATAACAACTTTGATGGAAGATTAGCTATACATGAATCTTTGTATCAAACAAATTGAGTTTTCTCCTATGTAGACAAACATTATTCTACTCTCTGTATTACTGTAGCATAAGAAGAAGACTATACAAACATATCATCCAATTTATCATCTTCATGAATGAATGGTCTAATTCCTTGGCATGCAGTAAAATTCTTCACCACTAAATCTAGGTCATATTTCCTATTGGGAACAATAGTAAATTTTATAGCTTCACTAGAAGGAATCTCTTTCTTGGTGTGGTGGTAATTTTCCAATGGAAATATAATAAATCTCATGGGAAAAATAGGCCATGTCATTTGATTGGATCCTCTCAATACTTTAGCGATACCATAGCCCATTGTCTGATAAGCTACTTCTCTCTTGACGAGCTTATCATGAGTGTATAAAGGAGAAACATAACAATGATAAAGACTACCCCATACTCTAATATATGTAAATAACTCTTCTTTGAACCAATTTCCAACTTTCTGAAGGTCATCCATGGCTTCCTGAGACATTCTTGGTGGTCGAGGTTCAAACATGGTTTCATATATTGGAATCATAACATTGTGACATATCTAGTAGAGACGTTCAAGATAATTAGAATCCCATTAGAGATGTATAGGCTTAGGATCCTGACTAGTCCATTTCCAACCCATATAAAAACATAGAGTATCCATAAAATAGGCAGACATGTAAAAAACATGCAACTTATTTTCAAAAATTATTTTACCTTGTGAAAAGCCTAGTATATGAGAAGCGAAGTTATTAGAAAGTATGGTAACCTAGTCAAATATATACCCTTCAAAATCCCCATCAATTAGGGGCACCCAGGTGTCTGGTAATTTCGACACATTAGGGATTCCATGCAATCGACACATCATAGTTGCAACTTGGGAGAAAGGATTAGCGAGAGAATCAAGAAAGTACTTACTGGTTTCCTATTCTTTATGATTATTTGGGTCGTGTCTCCATTGTCAGATTTGGTCTGAGGGGTTCGCATGATATTTTATGAAAACCTTGACATATTCCTTATTATATATATATTGAGGATTTGGCAAATGATACACGCTTTACAAATCCTTGCTAGTGAAAGGCCGAATTACTATCCCCTTAGTTTTAAACCAGTTATGAGAAATGTCCAAATTTTCCAACACTCGACAGACCATATCCATGTAAGGTAGTAATCGTGGCCTGGCTACAATTCTCTGGAGAAAAGTGTTGGCAACATCGCTCGCAGTGGCTTCCTAAACATAATTTCTATCATGAGTTGTGACTATTATTTCAGTAACTCTCGGGTTCTCAATTTTAAAGTATTGAGAAATTTCTTCCCATGAAAGAAGTTCAACATCTTTGGTACACATAGTATCTAAAAATAATCCCTTACCTCTTCCATATATGTATTAGTATATTGTTGTTGTGGAGCCTTCTTTTTACCTCTACTACTTTTCTTCATTTCTTTTGTAAATTGAGAAGTCGGGCTTACTTGTAGGAGACAAAAGAAGAGACTTATCAAAAAAATATTTGCAGCACTCACAAATGGTTTAAAATGGAAACAAATCGTAAAATTCGATTTAAAAATCAAATATGAAAATCAAAGTTTATTAAATGTAAAATTTTAACTCACTTGAGGGTAATAATTAAAATTTTAAGTCACTTAAGTGAACAAAAAAGGGACCACATGATCATGCAACATTGGATATCGAAACAAAAATATCGGACGGACATTTAAAATAAAGTTATGATATATTGTTTTCATGATATGGAGAGCTCCAAGATGAGATCGTTGAGATGAGAAATATTATGCTATAATATGTTCCGAGATGTGGGGGCTCCGATATGGAAGAGGGTCGATATGTTAAAGCAACTCGGAGAACATGAATCTCATAAGTTATTTCAAATAATAGTTCTCATGAATTAAGTCTCGATAAAGGAAATCTCGATACATCAACTTTCAAACATAAGTAAACTATCTCTGAACCTCGATCAGGTCACTGAGGGGAAGGATCTCGTAACATTTTGTAAAAAGGTTTCAATAAAGTTGTGCCAATAAATATTTCCTTTTACTTTGGTTTCCTCCTTAAACTTTATGCATTCAATCTCCTTTTTAGTCTTATTTTGAGATGATAAAAGCTAAACCAAAAGCATAAAGGGTCTCCATTATTTATAATGGTTTAGAAAGATAGAATAAAAATGGGGTTGTTGTTTGCTGCAACAAGTTCATAAGAAGGGGTTAAATTTGATGAGTATTTATTTATATTTTCGTTATTTAATTATCAAATATTAGCTATTTTAAGATCTACACATAGTAACGATGATTACCTAATTTTTTCAAGTATCAATTTGATGGTTAACACACACACACACACACACACACACACACATATATATATATATATATCAGTTAAAAGAAGATAGAAAATAAAATAAGATAGTGTTTTTGTTGGTTAAGTCTCCATGATAAGTATCCCACTATGCAAGATCCACAATACTAATATTTTAACATGAGACTCTCACGATAAGCATAAGTTCATCCATACTGGATATTTGGACTTATTGGAGAAAGCTCATCTTTCTATTTACTCACACCATGTGATCCTACATTGTACACACTTAAGCATAAATCATGAACATTGATGCTTGAAGCTTAAATCTTGAGACTCACACAACATGTCTCCACCCATGGACCATTGGTATTCTATATAAAAAAAACTAATTGATTTTCTTGTTTATATAGGTGAAATAGTTTTTGTTCATTTGATTTTGAGATTTTTATGTAGTTTCTTTACAATTAGCACAAGGTAATAGATATTAGTTTTTATAAAGTCGGTATATTTATTAGTTTATTTAGAAAAAGAAATATGTTTTGTAGTTGGATATGGAAATATCAATTGTGTGGTTGCTAAGACTATGGTGATTTCCATATGTTTACACTTGAATCTAAACACAACTTAGTTCATACCTTTTATAGGTTACCATGTTTGTTTGAACACTCTATTCTTCTCCCTTGTAATATTATGAATTTCTTCAAAATACATATCTACATATTATTATTTCCTCAAATGTTAGAATCCTCTCAAATTCTTATTTTAAATTGCTTCAAGCTTGTAACATTTCTAATGTGCTCCTTAGGTTGAACTCATCAAATTGAAAGCTAAAATTGATTTTTCCTCTTCAACATACATTATAATTAATGAGTTTGACCAAGCTACTTGAAAACTTTTCAAAATAGTTTACCATGTGTAAAACTTTTGAAATTACTTAAATAGTGACTACATAAAATCATTGACAACTTTGACACTATAAATAAACATAGTTTGAATATGTTAGATATTTATTATAAAACATATATTTTTATAATATTACTTAGTTGTACTGTTTTTTATATCACACTAAAATAATGTGTTTTATAATCAAATTAAAATTAAAAAAATTATTGACAGAAAAATTTATATTAACAAAAACTATTTTTATATTAACCATAAAAAAATTTAACAAAATATATAATATTTCATATTTAAATAATAGATAAAAATAAAAACAAATCATCATTGCAATAAATAATTAAAAAAAAAATTACCATCATAAAAATTTACATGACAGATAAAAGTGTACGTGAAAAAACAAAATGTGTCGCTAAACTTATATCCCACTGAAGAAATGTAATCGTAACTATTTAAAAATTACGTATTAATTTTGCAAATATGTTATCCTATATAATAAATGACTATAACATGAAATAAATAAATCCGCTAAAATTCATTATTAATCTTCTCATGGATTGAGATAGTCGCGTGTTTTAAAAATTCATACTCTCTTTCAGAAAAAATCATGAAAATTTCTATTTAATAAATCAGTAATTTTTAAGGTTTATTTTCCTTATCCACACGTCACAGATCGAAAAAAATGCAGTATATTAAACAAGTGTTGCATGCAACCACTAGTCCCGCCGGTAATGTTGTTTCTTTGAACTAACGACCCTGGGTCACGTGTCATCACCATGACAGTTCAATCAATTCTCTTGAAATTAATAACCGAATAAGAACCAACTTACTTGTCTGAAAATAATCCGTTTAATTGTGTGAAAATGCCATGGTTGTTGCAAGCCAAGGCCATTATTGTTCTTGAAAACCGAAATATTGATCTTGATCAATTGGAACTAGAAGCTTTGGATCAATAACTACTTCATAAACGACTAAGCTAGGTTGATTGGAAAATGATAGAGAACCAATTCAATCCTTTTTCAGCAGCTTCTCTTCCGCCTGCGCACCGTGAGAGGTTTTCTAAAGACCATATATAGCTTCCATGGTTAAATCTCCAATTTCAATTTGCGTGGAATTTGATGCCATACTTCCTTAAAATATGTTTAATAAACATGCCATTTTTTTAAAATTGAACATAATTTTTACCGTTATGACAAGCCACAAAATCTTTTGCAGTCCTGCAAAATCTTAAGTAGATAGTCGTATAAAGATTCACACACTTTTTCAAAAAACTTAATTTTTGTTGAAATGTTATTTTCAACTGCAGCGCTTGCCGGAATCCGCGATCAAACAGCGACATGCAAACAGTTTTTTCCCGGAAAACTGTCATGGCATTTCCCGCACTGCTTTTACGGAACAATGGTACTTCTCGGGGCAGCGATCACATTCATCAGCTGACATGTCCCCTGAGCGGTTTTGTCAATACAACTTTCCCCGGTGTGTAAAGTTCGTATGGTTTGACCGTGCAATATTGACCTAAAACCGTCCGATTAATGTGCGTAGAATTATTTGCAGTAGTTTGCAAAACCGGGATCTCTGTCTCAGATTTTCAAATTGCAATTTGAGAATGTGTAGTGTCCACGTACTGTCACATAACGAGGGACATTTTGAGAAAGCATAATATGTGCATACCATCAACCAAATATATGCGTAAATCTATAAATGTCATTTTTATAATAAAAAATATATACCGCAATGGGATGTAATTAAAGAAAATTTATTGTGGTTGTTGAATGTAGGTAAAGTTTTTAATTTTATGGTTTTTAATTCACGAGAGTCGTTTTTTTACCGTATAAGTAAAATGTAATGTCATATATTTTTTTTTGTTGTTGAGATGAAATGTAATGTATTAGTGTTAGTTTTTTTTTATAGTGAGAGATAGAGTGAAGTTCTTGGATTGCCTTGTCTTGCTATAATCTCTCTGTTAGAGGAAAACTTTTTTGTAACAATGGTTTTTTGTGAATGAATACAATTTTTTGTGTGTGCGTAAAACTCTGTCTTCATAAAACAATTTTAGTTTCTCTGTGTTAAGAAACAGAGTATTATTTTCTGTTCGTTTTTGTTGTGGAATTCTCAAAAATTTCCAACATGATATTGGAGCGTGTCCAGGCTCTTTGAAGGTGTCAAAGAAGCTGAAGGAAGGATTTCTTGCCGCAACAGCTTCTCCAGCAGAGCCAAGACTCAGTCAAGAAAGAATCCAAGGCATTTCTCAAGTTAGTTCTTGTGTTTACTGTTGAGGACAGTCAGTTATTTTAAATACACAGTCAAGTATTTTAAAGTATAGTTAAGAGTGTAAGAATGACTAGAGCCAGCACTAGCATATCTGTAATACCCAGCTCCCACAATTTAATGGGAAAAACTATGACTATTGGGCAATAACTATGAGAGCTTTGCTTGCTTCCCAAGACTTACGGAAATTTGTTGAGGATGGTTTTGAAGAACTGGCAGATGAAGATGAGTTTAATAATTTGACTCTAGCAAAGAAATAATTGTTGAAGAACTATAAGAAGAAGGATTCTAAAGCCCTCTACTTTTTGTATCAAGCAGTGCATGAGCGTGCGTTTCCAAGGATAGCAGCAGCCAAGAGATCTAATGAAACATGAAAAACTCTCAAGATAGCCTACCAAGGCATGGAGAAAGTGAAGACAACAAAACTACAGTTGCTGAGGAAAAGTTTTGAGACTCTCTGCATGAAGAAGTTAGATAATATTGACTCATTCTTCACACATGTGATTACTCTGGTCACACAGATAAAGTCTCATGGAGAGATTCTTTAAGAAAGGAGGATTATGGAGAAACTACTGAAGATTCTACCCTCAAGGTTTGATGTGATTGTCACCACCATAGAAGAGACAACGGATCTAACAAACTTCTCAGTTAATGAACTACATGCATCACTGATGACACATGAGCATAGATTGAGTAGAAATGAAAATTCATCTCTAGAGCATGCCTTTACAACTCAGATGTTCTTTGGAAGAGGAAGAGGTCAAGGCAGAGGAAACAAGAGAGGAAGATGCAGAAGCCAAAATAGAGGTGGAAGAAACAGTCTAGCAAATGCTCAAAGAAGAGGCAGCAATCCAAATCAGGAACAAGGGCAAGGCAGCAGCGAAAAAAGTGGACAACATCATGCTCAAGGACAAAGGTATGATAAATCCAATGTCCAATGTCACTATTGTAAAAAATATGGTCATTAGGCGAATGAATGTAGGAAGAAACAATATGATATGAATAACAGAACTAGTGCAAATTTCACTAGAGAAAATATTAGCCAAGATAATTTGTTTTTAGCCTGTAATATGGCTAAACCAAAGAGTGAAGATGTATGGCTTCTAGACTCTGGTTGCAGTAACCATATGACAGGAAACATAGCCCCGTTTTCTATAGATCATAGTGTGAAGTCACAAGTCACACTAGGGACTGATAGTAAAATTTCTGTTATGGGAAAAGGAGAAATAAATGTCTTAACAAGGGTGAAAAGAAAACCATAGCAGATGTTTATTATGTTCCTGGAATGAAATGTAACCTCATAAATATTGGACAACTTATTCAAAAGGGGTACAATGTTTTCTTTGTGAATGGTATATGCACCATCATGGATAAAACACCCATCAAACAATCTATTGCTAAAGTTAAGATGACAATGAACATAATGTTCCCTCTCAGAATGAAAGCAGATTTAAAAAATGGAGAAGAAATAGCAGCAGTGACACAAGAGGCTTTCCAAAGCAAACCAAAATATGAAAATTGGTTGTGGCACTTGAGATTTGGACATCTCAACTTTGAAGGTCTTAACTTGTGGAATAGAAAAGGAATGGTAAGAGGATTACCATTGATAGAGAAATCAGACAGCCTTTGTGAAGGTTGTATCTTGGAGAAACAACACAGAGAAAGTTTTCCATCTGGGAAAAGCATAAGGGCAAAAGCACTCTTAGAGATTGTCCACTTAGATTTATGTGGACCGATGCAAACTCCATCACTTGCAAGCAACTACTATATACTAACATTTAGTGATGATTTTACTACAAAAACTTGGGTTTATTTCCTGAAGAACAAAAGTGAAGTGTTTGAAAGATTTTGCAATTTCAATGCACTTGTAGAAAACCAAAGTGGTTTGCATATCAAAGTTCTAAGAACTAATAGAAGAAGTGAGTATATCTCGAAAGAATTTCTACATTTTTGTAGAGAAAATGAAATTCATAAGTAATTTACCACTAGGTACACTCCGTAGCAAAATGGAGTTGACAAAAGGAAGAATATGACAATCATGGATATGGCGAGGAGTATGTTAAAGACAAAACATTTGCCAAATGATTATTGGGCTGAAGCTATACATTGTGCAGCGTACATTTTGAATAGATGCACTACAAAAGTAGTCATGAACAGAGTGCTGGAATAAGCATGGAGTGTGACAAAGCAAGAAGTCACCCACATGAAAGTTTTTGGATGTGTGGCTTATGCACACATTCCGGATCAACTAAGGAAGAAGTTGGACAGCAAAGGGGAGAAATGTGTTTTCATTGGATACAGTGAGGAATCCAAAGCTTATAGGTTGTATAACCCATCCACCAAGAAGCTTATTGTGAGTAGAGATATTCAGTTCATTGAGGAGGAAGCTTGGGATGGAAGCATAGAGAAAACAATGAATGTTAAAACTCTTTGTCACATGATTAAGATGATGAGGAGTGGCTGAAATACACCCCCAAACAGTGACACCACACAAGGCAGCAAGAGACACCTTGAGGAGAATGAAGGTTCTCCAGCACACCACAAGGAGAAATTTCAAGTGCTTCTTAAGCACTTGTACACCAAATGAAAGAGGTAAGAAGTTCAGAAATTTAAGTGACATTTATGAACAAGAGGTAACAAATGAAGGTATGAATTCTTTGTTTGCTTTATATTGTCATGTTGATGACCCTCTTCATTTCGAAGAAGCAATTAAGGATATGAAATGGATAGAAGCTATGGATGAGGAGATCAATGCCATAGAAATAAACAAGACATGGGATTTAGTTGAACTACCGAAAGCAAAAGAAGTCATTGGAGTTAAACGGGCCTCCAAGACCAAGAGTAATGCTGAAGGCAAAATAGAAAGACACAAGGCAAGATTTGTTGTCAAAGGATATAAGCAGCAGCATCAGAGAGACTATGAAAAAACTTTCGCACCAGTTGCTAGAATGGAAACCATGAGAGCAGTGTTGTCCATAGCAGCACAAAACAAGTGGAAAGTTTACCAAATGGACGTGAAGTCATCATTCCTAAATAGAGTGTTAATGGAAGAGGTTTACATTGAACAACCTCTAGGCTATGAAACGAAAGGCCAAGAGCAAAAAGTGTGCAGATTGAAGAAGTCTCTTTATGGACTGAAGCAAGCACTAAGAGCGTGGTACAATAGGATAGATACCTATCTACTGGAAAATGGATTTGAAAAGTGTGAGGGAGAATCCACCCTCTACATCAAAGAAAATGATGGTAAAATACTAATTGTTGTGCTATATGTTGATGATGTTATTTTCATAGGTAATGATGATTATCTTATTGAAAATTTCAAAACAGTCATGAAAGAAGAATTTGAAATGACTGACATGGGTTTGCTGAGATACTTCTTAGGGATAGAAGTAGAACAAAATGGAAATGAGATTTTTATCTCACAAGTGAAATATGTTAATGAAGTATTGGAAAGATTTAATATGCAAGAGAGCAAAGCAGCAATCACTCCCACAGTGATGGGATTAAAACTCGGAAAAGAGGACAACAAGAAGGATTTTGATCCTAGTTTATACAAGAGCATAGTTGGCAGCCTCATGTATTTGACTGCAACTAGGCCAGATATAATGCATGCTGTTAGTTTGATTTTCAGATAAATGGAGAGGCCAAAAGAAGCACATTGGCAAGCAGCAAAAGGATTCTGAGGTATGTTAAAGGTACTAAAAGGTTTGACATTTTATATACTGCTTCAGAATGTTCAGATTTAATTGGATACACTGATAGTGATTGAGCTGGAAGTGTAGATGATCGGAAAAGCACATCCGGTTATGTTTTTCACATGGGTTCAGGAGCCATTTCATGGGCTTCTAAAAAACAGCCTATTGTAGCGTTGTCTACAACAGAGACAGAATATGTGGCAGCTACAACAGTAGCATGTCAAGCAATTTGGATGAGAAGGACGTTAAGAAGTTTGTTCCAAGAGCAAGCACAAGGAATTGTGATTTTTTGTTACAATAGCTCAGCTATTGCATTATCAAAGAATTTTGTGTTTCATAAGAGAACGAAACACATTAACACAAAGTTTCATTACATCAGGGAATTGGTAAACAATGGAGAAATTGTTTTAGAACACTGTAGAACTCAAAAGCAGGTTGCATATATTCTAACGAAACCATTGGGGCAGAAAAGTTTTGAGTTCTTGAGGAAATGTATGGGTATGACTGGTAACACAACAGTTGAAATTAAAGGGGAGTGTTGAAATGTTACTTTCAACTGCAATGCTTGCCGGAATCCATGATCAAACAACAACTACAAACAATTTTTTCCCAAAAAACCATCATGGGATTCTCCGCACCGCTTTTATGGAACGGTGGTAATTCTCGGGGGGGCAGTGATCACATTCATCAGCTGACACGTGCCGTGAGTGGTTTTGTCAATACAACTTTCACCGACATGTAAAGTTCATATGGTTTGACCGTGCGATATTGGCCAACAACCGTCCTATTAATGTGGGTAGAATTATTTGTAGTGGCTTGCAAAATTGGGCTCTCTGTCTCAGATTTCCAGATTGCATTTTGAGAATATATAGTGTCCACCTACTGTCGCATAACGGGGCACATTTTGAGAAAGCATAATATCTGCATACCATCAACCAAATATATGCATAAATCTATAAATTTCCTTTTTATAATAAAAAATATATACCGCCATGTGATGTAATTAATGAAAATTTACTGCGGTTGTTGAATGTAGGCGAAGTTTTTAATTTTGTTGTTTTTAATTCACGGGAGTCGTTTTTTTACGGTATAAGTAAAATGTAATGTCATATATTTTTTGTTGTTGAGATGAAATGTAATGCACATAGGTGCAAAGTAAGTAGTAAAAAAAATTTACACACAACAGTGTTATTTTTTTTTTATAGTGACAGAGAGAGTGAAGTTCCTGGACTGCCTCTGAAGTAGTCTTGTTATCTTGCTGTAATTCCTCTGTTAGACGAAGACCCTTTTGTAACACTTGCTTTTTTATTAATGAATAAAATTCTTTTTGTGTGTGTTTTAGTTTCTCTGTGTTAAGAAATAGAGCATTATTCTTTGTTCATTTTTGTTATGGAATTATCAGAAATTTCCAACAATTTTCGGCTAAAAGAGGATTAACCTATATAACACACATTCGTAAATAAATAAATTACAACACAAATTATGATTTTGATTCATATGTAGAATATGAAATGAATTATTTCAAGCCAATTGAGAAGCCAACAATACTATGAAGTAAAATACATATAAAAAAAGATAAAACAATTAAAAAACACAATGACTGTGTGAGCTAAAAGATGCTGCAAATCTCATATATCAATTCAACTCTTAACTATATTCTTATATAGTAAAACTATTACTAAAATCAACTCTGAAATAAATCTACTGGCATTACAGCTAATTTCCAGCACTTTCTAGCAGTGACCACCCTAACACTCTGCTGCTTTAATTTTGCAATGAACACAAAATCTGTTGGCTACTTTGTCAGCATTTTACATAACTAATTAAGCATTATTTCCAACACTCCCTCTTAATGATTAAGGAGGATTTACTATCTTATCTCGTATTTCCAAAAACTGATCTTTTGCAACTGCTTTGGTGAAGATATCTGCTAGTTGATGCTGCGTATTTATATGTTTTAATTCAATATCCTTCTTCTGCACCAAATCTCTAATGAAGTGATATTTCAAGTCAAAATGTTTTGTCCTATTGTGATGAACTGGATTCTTTGCTAACTTGATTGCACTTACATTATCACAATAAATCACTGTAGGCTGAACTTGTTTTTTCTCACATTTCTTCCAAAATATTTCTGAGCCAAAGAGCTTGTGTACCTGCTGAGGTAACTGCAACATACTTTGCTTCTATGGATGAGAGGGCAACAATGCTTTGTTTTTTTGAGCTCCATGTAATCAAACCATAACTAAAACAGAAACAATTTCCAGATGTGGACTTACGGTCATCAATACTACCTCCCCAATCTGAATCACTAAATCCAACAAGATTGAACTTTTCAGAAGAGTAGTAATGAATACCAAAATTTAGAGTGCCTTTCACATACCTCAAAATCCTCTTAGCTGCCTTCATATGTATTTCAGATGGATTTGTCATATATCTTGAAACAAGTGAAACTGAATATGTAATATCAGGCCTTGTGTGGGTTAGAAATATCAAGCTCCCCATAATACTTCTGTAAGTTTTCTTATCAACTAAATCAGCACCATCATATCTACATAACACCTTTCCATGAGCACTTGGAGTAGGGGATGGATGATAATCAAGCATATAAAATTTATTTAGCATATCCTGTGCATACTTTGTTTGACAAATGAAAATCTCATCCTTACTTTGATAAACCTCCATTCCTAGAAAATATTTCATGATGCGTAGATATTTCATCTCAAATTCATTCATCATAGCAGCTTTGAATTTATCATTCATCTTAGAACTACTACCCATATACAATAGATCATCAACATACAAACTTATGATTAAAATATCAATACCTTCTTGTTTGTAGTAAACGGTAGGATCTTTCTTACTTCTCTGGAAGCCATTTTCCTGAAAGTATCCATAAATCCTTACATACCACGCTCTTGGTGCTTGCTTGAGGCCATACAAATCCTTATTCAACTTGTAGACATTATTCTCCTTTCCTTTGACTTCAAAACCTTGTGGCTGCTCCACATATACTTCCTCTTCTAAGTACCCATTCAAGAAGGCATTTTTCACATCCATATGATGTATGCTCCACTTTTTTATGAGCTTCTAATGAAATCAACAATCTAATGGTCTCCTGTCTTGCTACTGGTGCAAATGTCTCTTCATAATCAATTCCATACTTCTGTGTGAATCCTTTAGCAACTAATCTTGCTTTGTGTCTTTCAACACTCCCATCACTATTAAATTTAGTCTTATAGGCCCATTTGGTGCCAATGTTTTTCTTGTCATGTGGAAGCTTTGTCAACTTCCAAGTGTCATTCCTTTGAATGGAATCCATCTCTTCTTGCATGGCTTGCATCCAAACATCATTAGTACATGCATCTTCAAAACATGATGGTTCAAATTCAGCCTTGGCTAATAAAGCAAAATTGACTATCTCAACTATTGGGTTTTCTTCATGTGCTTGATTTGCACTCCTCTCATAAATATCACTCAATCTTCTTACCTTCCTTGTAGAACTTGGAGAAAAAGATGGACTTGAACTTGATGTTGAAGAAATTGATGAAGGGCTGCTTGGTGGAGTTAAGCCACTAGTTACAGAAACATTAGTTGGCTGCTCATGATCATTATCAACAATTATATCATCATTCAAAACAGATTTTGTCTTCTCAACATGGCCTTTTTTATGACCATAAACTCCCCCTTAATAAAAAATTACATCTCTTGAGACAATAAGCTTATTAGTTAGAGTATTATACATTTTATAAGCCTTGCTTGTCTCACTATACCCAATAAAAATGCATAACTCACTCTTTGCATCTAACTTTTTTATATTTTGATCAGGAACATGCACATAAGCCACACAACCAAAAACTTTGAAACGATTAAAATTAGGCTTTTTTCCATACCAAGCTTCATAAGGGGTCATATTTTCCAGTGCACTGGTGGGGCTACGGTTGAGGATGTATACTTTTGTAGCAACTACATCTCCCCAATAAGAGTTGTTCAATCCCTTAGTTTGTAGCATGCATCTTTCCATTTCAACCACAGTACGATTTTTTCTTTCAGCTATTCCATTCTGCTGGGGTGTGTATGTTGTAGTATGCTGCCTCCTGATGCCATTCATATCACAATAACTCTGGAAAGCTTTTGAGCAGAATTCTCCTCCACGGTCAGTCCACAAACATTTGATCTTGCACCCTCTCTCATTTTCTACAAGGGCTTTGAACTTCTTGAATGTATTTAGGGCTTCACTTTTGGCCTTCAAAACATATACCCAACAATTTCGTGAGTAATCATCAATAAAAGTGATGAAATATGA
>APFE031002899.1:644-26738 GCA_000404065.3 Pinus taeda | reverse complement strand
AAATCTTTTCCAATAAAAAAGGTTAGCATCTTAATGCACCAATAATCATAATCATTCCCATCAAATTCTGGAACTAGCATCTGGTTAGAATTCGACATGATTAACTTTGGCGAAATTCCAACAATACAACTTTTACCCAAAAGAATTTTACCTGCTCTGATACCACTTGTAGAATATGAAATGAATTATTTCAAGCCAATTGAGAAGCCAACAATACTATGAAGAAGAATACATATAAAAAAAGATAAAAAAAATTAAAAAACACAGTGACTGTGTGAGCTAAAAAATGCTGCAAATCTCATATATCAATTCAACTGTTAACTACATTCTTATATAGTAAAACTATTACTAAAATCAACTCTGAAATAAAATTACTGGCATTATAGCTAATTTCCAGCACTTTCCAACAGTGACCACCCTAACAATTTGATGCTTTAATTTTGCAGTTAACACAAAATCTGCTGGCTACTTTGTCAGCATTTAATTAAGCATTATTTCGAACATCATATACATTAGTTTTTAAATCTAGCATAACGGATATTCTTTTAGAGCATTGCTTGTAGAGAAACCCAAACTCAACAAATAAATATTTGCAGACTACCTTGGGAGAAAATTTCAGTAACCATTGAAACAATCAAACCTATGAGTTCATCCATCAACGACAATCATTGGATTTGATATTTCATGAACTGGCCATTTGGCTCATTAGTAATTCTGGGCAATGCTTTTCCATAGTTCTACGTGGATAGAAAACATCAATCACGTTTCAGTATATGCTTACGTTTCCCTGGGATGCTTACATTATCTGGAAGCTAACTACAGAACGGAATACCTTCCTATTAAATAATGGAGGTATGAATGTTTGGGTAACTCTTTTCCTATTTCAAAAACTTTTGCTTCATCTGCTAGCTCAGGGAGGAACGAAATTGAGTAGCATTATTGGTGGTACGCCATCAAATTTGATTCTTTATCTTTACCCAAAAAGAACAGAGACGATTCCAATAGAAAAGATGTGAGGGGGATCAAGACATAACATATTTTGTTCTGGTATGATGCAGGTCCATTCCATGGTATCCCCTTATGTTCAAGGACACTCAACGACCAATTTAGTTTTACACGATACCAAATGTTTGTACAAAAATGTAGAAAGGTTGCGTTTCAGTCCATGGAAAATTTTAGGGGCTAATGTTCGCCCAGTGGGCTAATTTTCCATGATTTTCCCAAAAAACAATTCGCCAATTTCCTATTTTTTTAAAAGATGATTCGCCCAAATTTTAAAATATAAAATTATTTTACCTTAAAAATCGCCAACATTATATAGTGGCTATATGATAAATCATTATAGATTTGAATAATTTTACAAATATATCATTGAAATATTTATAGTTTGCATATTAGGGATTAGTGAGATTCGCCAATGTTTCTAAACTTCAAGAAAATTTTCCATCCTTAAAATTTTCCTTGCATTTCACTGACTCTCACTCTAACCATAGAAGTAGACTTTAAAAAAAGAATATGGAAAACTTTTTTTTTTAATAATAATAGAAATTTGTGTATAGTAAAATGACTTGAGCTCCTGTTATTTAAAATAATTCAATATGTAAATGTTGCGTTTCACTGACTCTCAATCTCACCATAGAACTAGACTTTAAAAATAGAATATGGAAAGCTTATTCTGCCTTTTTTTTTTTTAATATTGAAAATTTGTGTATAGTAAAATGACTTGAGCTCCTATTATTTAAAATAATTCAATATGAAAATCCTTTTGCACATTGTGAAACTTTGTTCCATGCAATTTAGCACACAACAAATTGGTTGGTTTGTTGTGAACAATTAATGAAAGTAGGTAAACAATTTTAAAACCATGGCCAGTTGGTCTGATTGATTGGCTCCCGCATACTGTGAGTAGAGACCTTCAACCATATCTCCTAATGACAGGACAAGACTTCCCAACTTTTGCTAGCAGCTCCGGGCTTCCTTCGTATTTGAAAACATATTGAATCTTTAAACCACGTTGGTAGAGAAACAACAACTCTCTGCCTTGGTTTCCTGCTCTCGAGGTAGTTAGGCTAAATTATCAGCTTTATCAAGTTCCACGTAGAATGATAGTAAGTCATGCAAATTGAACGTGGAATGGAAATTACATGCACATAAACCATGCATGCAAAGCCAGCAAAGGGGAATACAAAATGTAATTATCTCATTATGTAGACTATCGTATTGGTTTCTTAATGTGTGTAAGACCACATATCAAGTACATATAATGTATAGAAAGAAATACCCGACATCATCTATAGCTACAATGTAAAGATGATTATGTCATTACATGCATTTAGGGACCCTTCGTTTAAGAAGGGTGAAGAGGGCTCCTCCTGGAAAATTTGAGAAACAAGAGTATACCATTGATAAACCTTATAGGGAAATATATGTCGACATCAACAAAATCGTCATCCAGTGCTCACGTGGGTTGTGTTCTAAGGCCTATGCATATGCATGCTAGTAAGGTGGCAGCGTTGTTTTGTTTTGAATTTAATAATAGTTAAAATTTTAAATTTTAAGATTTAATACAATAATAAAGTAAATAATAAAAAAAATAAAATTAACATATACATTTGATCTTGCATACATGCCATGTGTCTATGCTATTCAAAAGAAGCTACCACAATCCTCCCCAGTTCCAATATTTTACTGCATCAACCTACCACTACTTTCGCAAGTTCCAATTGAGTTAAATGATTTAGGAAATATTTTTTTAATGCAGATTGCCATAGGAGTACCTATTCCATAAATTTCATGGTGGACATGGTCAGTGATTTGATATGAACAAAGTGCATAACCTTATCTTTGTGATGCGAGTTGTGATTTGTATTTTCATAGCGGACATGAACAATGATTTGATTTGAAAAAACTAACAAATTTTCATTTGGCCCTCGTTTTGTTATAGATCCCGTGGTTACGTCCTTCATTATGTTTGCTTCATAAATGCACATCCTTTAAAATCTCATTGCAATGAGTATTTTATTGACTTCTTATTGCAGCCTTTTTCCTTTAGTTTATTAGGGTTGCAAAGGTGTGGTGGAGAGCCTCTTTGCTTCGTAAATACACATGCTCAAATCCTCCCAGCTTTTCAAATTAAGGTTTGTGAAAAACACCAACAAGATGCTATATGAAATGAGTTCTTAGAGATTTTTTAGCACCCTTTACTTCATTTTTCTGCATTTTTTGATAAACCAATGGAAATACTTTGTTAAAATGTACAAAATATTGTTGTTTCGTGGTATCATTGATTCTAGAGGAATTTGGGTTAAGATATTGATAAACAGACATGGATCCATTTGATTTTTGTTAAATATAAGCCAAGAGGGAGGGAGGCAGGTGGTCAAAGACAACGTCAAGGAATGAAGCATGTTGTGAACCCAATATCAACCTCAATTTATAGTTCTGGTCACTCCAATTAAGGTTGCAGATCTGGCACCTGCCTTTTGTCCATCTTCATATGAATCAAGTTCATCTAAAAGTCCTACAAAGCTGAGAAGCATTACTAAAAATGATTCCAGTATTATTGCAACAATTATGAAGGTTGAAGATGAAGTACTTGATGAAGTTGGAAAGCTCATAAGTAATGGATTATTCTAGTTTTTTTAACCATAATTAGTGGATTTTTTTTTAAGGGTAGTGAGTATGATTTGTATAATAATCTAACCTTTTTTCCCCCAAATTCATCCTATTGATATTTCCATTTAGAAAAATATGAAAAAGTGAAATGTTCTTGAACTCCCTATAACTATATCTCACTTATTGTTGGTTGTTGTGAAAAATAAAATGCAAAGGAGTTGGAACTTATAGTGAAAAATGCAGAGGAACTGAAAATTATGGTGGAAAATGTGCAACCCAAGAAGTGATATATTTTTAATTATGAAGAACGTAAAAAGGACTAAGGTTTGTAAATAAAAAATTGATGAATTTCACATGTTGTAGTAAATATTAAACACACTATGGCTTTAATTTATGGCATTGCATAGTGTAAGTTAAATTAGGCGAGTTTGTTAAATTAGGTGTGATCTGAAAATGGGGCATTAAAGGCTTCTTGTCAAGTTTACAAGAACCTCTCCCACTTCCAAAGCTTAAATATTCCCAAGACCTTATGATTAACGAATTGTGGAATTAAAAAGTGTTTGAAATAAGTGTACGCTTATGTTTGTTTTTAAACTCTTGATGTGCTTTAAGTATATTTTCTTGAATTGATATCAAACATATAACAACAAATAAAGAAGGAAATACAATGTAGAAATAAGCAATCAAACATAACAACAATGTAATATGGAGTTCACCCTGGTATCTTGGGCTATGTCTCCTTGAGCTCTAATCAACTCAACTAGGCTCTTTGGGATTATAGCATCAATTCTTTTACAAGCTCCAGAATCAACTCCATTGGTTTACACTGAATTTATGGGTTTAGAATACCATCGTATCTCGCTGGCTGTCCATACTTCTGCAGATAGATCTAGGCTTCTCTGGACTAGATTCCTTTAATTAACGCTCTGAGCGATCTTGCTCTAGCTTGCACAAACTCCCTCAAAATTCTCTCACTCTCTCTAGGATGCCTTCTTCTATCTTTAGTACACTTTGGAAACTGGAAACAGCTGCATCATTTGATCTCTTTGTTGTTCTTGGCTCAGGCTCTCACTCTGGCTCATTGGCTCTGGCTCTGGCTCTTTGGCTCTGGCTCTAGCTCTGGCTGTCTGAGCTTCTCGTAGCCTTTGCATGCATCAATGGTTCGATCGACCTCCAAGTACCCCTTAGAAACCTTCCAGCGACCTTCAACAACAACTCGCTGTTGTCAATTGAGCTCTCTGGTTCACTCGACCTCCAAGTGACTCCAAAATGCTCTACCGCCCTCTCAATCATGCTCTCTATATTTTGTGAGGCATCCTTCCAACTCTATGGCTTCCTATCAGTTTCTCTGCATGTAATCAGTCCTTTTTCTCTTTAGTTGGCCCTCTGGCTTCTAGCTATGTGGCTCTACGTGTTACAAATGCATCATTGGTACAAAATGCCCACTTGTAGTGTGGCACAATGATTAGGGGTAGTTACAAAGGAATTAGAGCCTTCTTTTAGGTGAAAACCTGAAAATGGAACAAAATTTCAACACATAGAGACTTACCAGAAATACACTATCGGACACAAAATCTCGGACTTCAAATTCTATGAAATCACACTCACAATCCCTATCGGTCTTCCCTTTTATGGATGTTGCAAGCCCCTTTGTATTTCACAGCATTGATCTTCCTGATCTTCGATCCAAGGACTGACATCCATTTTCAGGTGGCTTATGTGCATGGAGATTACCTGCCCGAAAAGGTGGTTTTGTCTCTCCTGCGCCATGCCACGTGCCGGCCAATGTATGGGATTAGGCATAGCTCGTCCAATACCACTTATCGCTTGAGGCCCACTGGAAAACTTGCTTACCATGGAACTCAAATAACACAAAGCCGCATCTATAAACCTTTTGGGTCCAGCTTTATCGCTTCGGGTCATTTCCTTTGTATTTCAGTTTTATAATGAAAATGTGCTAATACACAGAAAAATCCCAAAAACACTTTTATATCGGAACTCAAAATTTATAGGGCTACATTTATAAACCCTATTTGGTCCACATGCTGATCACTAATCGCAATCATGTTGTGTCAACGACCCTTTGTATCAAGGATCATCGATCTCCAGATCGCCGATTAAATCTGGACCGTTGATCCTAATCCTTGATCCAATGGTTGACATCACAGATCGCATGTTGTTATCACAATAGCGCCTAGCATCTTTCCATATGCCATGTGCCACACTGATGCCGACCCGCCAATCCACTGATTGCCGATATCTTCTATCATCGCTATTGACTTTAATCGAAAATTACAATCGGCATATAAGAGTGCCTCGGGTCCCGATATCGCATGCGGGCCTATCTCTGATGCGATAAGTTGGAGGTCATAGGTTGGGGAGTCCTTCCGCCTTTGCCTTAAGTCCACTCCTTTGCACAATTGCGATGTGATTTCCTTAAGGAGCCTTTTATGCCATTTTTAAAAGAAATGCCTTCGATTTGAAAGGACAAAGGAAATCTTCCTTCTATGATAACTTCTTCGCCCGAAGTCCATTTTAGCCCATTCAAATTGCATCAGATTCAAAATCAAAATATCTATGCAATGGAACTCTTTCTAGGAGCAGCTCTTGATTTTTTTTTCTTATGTGAGGAACACTTTAGACTTAGAAGTCTATTCAAGATCCATTTTGGATCACACCTTCCCACTAAAAGAACTTTTAGTCTCCAAAAAACTGACATATTCATTTGAACAATAAATGAGAGTAACAACACCCTCTTCTTTCAACCTCCATACACTTTCCTTGCATAGTGCCTCTGAACCAAAGTCTTTGACCACTCTCCTTCCTCGACGTGCTAGTCCTCTTGGGAAGAACTATTTTTCTCCTTTACTTCATGCAGAACTCCTGCTGCGATGGTCACATAAGGTAGTTTGAACTTCTTTACTTTGATTATTGATCCAAGGTGGCTCAAACAAATGTGAAGTTACATCTGCTTCACAAAATTTTCATTTGTAGCTGTTTGACAAGCTATCAACAACAACGGTTAACAACAACAGAAATACAGACAACAAATGTGTCAGGCCAGGAAGCAACAGAAATACACACAACAAATGTGTCAGGCCAGGCAGCAACTCCACAAAACAAACAACTGATTCATATGTTATTCCATAGGTAACTCATTGTTATATACAATAGGGAGTGATTGTTCAGTTCATCTCTCTATGACTGTTCACATTCCTAATTTATTTATTTACATAAAATTCTGAAATCCATGAAATCTGACTATTTCTAAGAAGAATGGGTGCACTAAATGCGTGGTATCACTTGTCTTCTAGCATGGAATGAAATGGGCCATCTTGGTGAAACAATCCACCACCACCATGATGGAATCGTAACCCCATTGTGTCTTTGGCAGACCCAAAACAAAGTCCAAATTGATTGAGTCCTAAGGTCTGCTTGGAATAGGTAAGGGTGTATACAACCCTGTGTTTTGACTGCGTCCTTTTGCTTGTAGGCAAATATTGCATCTAGTTACAAATCTATGGGCATTCCTTTGCATCTTCGGGCAATAGTAGAAATGGCTCAGCTGTTCCAAAGTCTTATCGACGCCAAAATGTCTAGCCAAACCACCACTGTGTTTTTCCTGAATCAAGTTCTCCCACATAAAACACTCTGGAATACACAACTGTCTTCTTTTGAACATCAGTCCCTCCTGCAAGTTATAGTCCAACCATGTATTATTTTCCCCCAATAGTGGATTTTGGCAAGCTTCATAAGCTTCCTTAAAATCTGTATCCATCTCCTACAAGTCCTTAAGGTGCTCAAATCCCAATACTTGTACTATGCTATCTTGCAAGATCAAACTTCTTCTGCTTAATGCATCTGCCACCTTATTAGATTGACCACTGATGTGTTTCAAAACAAATGTGAAGCTCTACAAATACTCAACCCATTTACCATGCTTATGATTCAACATGTGCTATTGCATAATGTACTGTAGCACTGAATTGTCTGAAAGCAAGACAAATTCATTAGCTAATCAATAATGTCGCCACTCCTTCATTGCTTGTATGACTGCATAAATTTCCTTAGTATAAGATGTGTACTTCTTCCTACTCTCATTCAACTTTTCACTAAAATATGCTACCGAATTATTTTCTTAACTGAGCACTGCACCAATGGTTGACCCATTGCGAACTTGAAATGTTTGTTGAAATTTGGTAGCTTCAAGACTAGTTTTTCAGTAATACTTTTCTTCAAAATCTAAAAGGTCTTTTCGACAGATTCTGTCCAGTAAAAAGGCAGATTTGCCTACTTAATAGTATCCACCATAGGTGCACAAATACCACTGCAATTTTTAATAAATTTATGATAGAAACTCACCAATCCATGAAAACTTTGCACCTCAAACAGACCTTTAGGAGAAGGCCAACTAAATATAGCTGCAATATTCTCTGGGTCCATCTTCAATTCATCTTCAGAGATTAAAAATCCCAGATAAATCAGTTCTTTCTTGAAAAAAGAATACTTTTTAAGATTTATGAGCAATTTATTTTGCTCTAATTTTCTAGTACATACCCGACATGTCGAAAATGTCTCTCCCTGGTCTTGCTTAATATAAGTATATCATCTAGATATACAATCACAAATTTGCCTATGATTCCCTTTAACATCTCATTCACTATGCACATGAATGTGCTGGGAGCATTACTCAGCCCAAATGGCATAAATATCCATTCATACAAGCCTTCATTGGCCTTGAAAGCCGTCTTCCACTCATCACCTTCTCTAATCCTGATCTGGTGATAACCTCTCTTTAGATCTATTCAAATCTATCTTTGAAAAGTATGTTGCCCCGCTTAAACAATCTATCATATCATCCATTCGAGGTAATGGAAACCGATACCTGATGGTGATTTTATTGATCACTCTAGAATATATAAACATTTTCCATTCTCCTACTTTCTTGGGGGCTCAAATAGTCAGAACCGCACAAGGGATCAAACTTTCTCGAATCAATTCCTTATCCAACAAATCATGTACTTGTTTTCTAATTTCCTCATTATCCTTTGGACTCATTCGGTAAGCAACCTTTCTTGGTAAACTCGCTCCCGGAATGGAATCAATGTGGTGACTAATGCTCTACTTTGGCGACAACTGATCAGGAAGATCATCTACCACAATATCATTGAGTTCCTGCGACATCTCATGTATCTCCAAAGGTAGATCAGTAATTTTGGTATACAACAATACCACTCTTGGTCCTCGAACGATGGCATGGTTCACCTCATTACCTCCAACCTGTCGCACAAGTTCCTTTCTGCCTATCAACAAGGTCTTAGTTCTGCTAGCTTGGGTATCTTTTCCTTCCTTCATGGCCACGAGTGTATGCTTCACTCCATCTTTAACAAACCTATAGCAATTCTTTTCCTCATAATGGATGAACTTTCTATCATACTGCCATGGTTTGCCCAGCAGAATATGGCATACGTCCATAGGCATAATATCACACATCACGCTATCCTTATACTTCCCAATGTGGAACTCCACCTCAAAGTGATCATCAACTAGCAACTGGTGTCGTTTCTGCAACCAAGGTAACTTATATGGCATTGGGTGTTTGAACATCTTTAACCCCAACCTTTCCACGATCTTAGTGGCTACCATGTTATCGGTGCTTCCGCTATCGATAATCAATTTGCAACATTTTCCATGTGACTTGCACGCAGTATGGAATAATGCTTACCACTGTGTTGTGTCAGTCACTTCCTTAGCTGGTTACAAAAGAACCTTATTCAACACCAAGGCTTCACTTGTTTCAGGGGCATCCTCCACCTCTTGTGGCGGTGCCTCTGCAACTTCAGGTTGAGCAACGTATGCTGCCCTCTGTCCAACTTGTTCATTTTCAAGACATTGAAAAGACCTGTGCCCCCATTTGTGACACTTGTAACACTGATAGGAATTTCAGCTACCTTTTCCATTACCTCTTCCTCATTGCTATGACCTTCCTCCTTTAGTGTTACCTACCCTTTCAGTCTGTCCCAAAGTTTTCGAACTATTGCCCTCTTCATTGTTGATGGTAGTCCTACCTCTACCAAAGAACAATCCTTTTCCTCTATTGGAACCACATCCTCTCTTTGCATTTTGCTTCCTAGTAATCTTTTCTTGCACCTTCAAAGCACATTGATATGCCTCCTCAATAGTTCTAGGAGAAAGAATGTTGATTTCATCTAGGATTTCCATCCACATATCATTCACAAACCTTGATGTCTTTTTAGGGGTATCTTCAACATATCCCGCCCTCACGTTCACTTTATAAAATTATTCAGTGTATTCTCTTACAGTCATCATTCTCTGCCTTAAATTCAACAGCTGTCTGTAAAGGTCAATTTGATAATCTTTAGGAAAAATTTTACTCTTCATATTTGAAATCATCCTGCCCCATTTCTTGATAAAGGGCTTGTTTAATCTTCTTCTTCCTACATGCACACTGTCCCACCACAATGTTGCATGTCCTTTCAATTTGGTGACATCAAACATGATCGTCTTGTCTTCATTGATTTCTTCATATTCAAAATATTTATGTATTTCACTTATCTAGTACAATAATGCATCTATGGAAAAACTACCATCATAATTAGAAAGCTTCAGTTTTGGCTTGCTACTAGCCAGCAAAACTGATCTCAACAGTTTAATTGTTGGTCCCTCTTCATCTAACCCATCCCTTGTGGCTGCGTTTTCTTCCTCACTATCATCCCCACCTTCCATATCTCTACACCTTCCTGCTTCCACTGTTGTCAAACATGCATTCAAGGTCCCGATCTCTTCTTGTGGCCCTTCATCTACTACTCTTCTAATGGCTTTACCTCAACCTCTTCTACCTACCTCCATCTTTACTGAGAAAAAGGAACAAACCTGCTCTCATACCACAATTGCTGGAACTGTGGGGTATGAAACCTTTAAGTTATCACACTTAAAATATGAAAATGTATTTAAAATCTTATTAATATAACTTCGAAGGCCTAAGACTTATCAAATCATTTCCAATGTGACCTTGTGCTCAGAACCAAAGGCTTAAGCTACAATTCAAAATCTCATTGACAAAAATTAGACTTAGGGTTTTGTGATTTTGGACATTGGTATTCGTTGCCACCTCGGTGAGGCTATGGGGGCAAGGTTTCGTCCTTGTGACTATGCTCTATTCTTTGGATTCAAGAATGCAAAATAGCTTGTGGATTCGGCCCTCCAGTGGCTACACTACTCCTTTCAACCTTTAACCTCGCATTGGGTAACTGTTTTACTTCTGTCGTGGCTTTGACCTTGCTACTTTCAAGCCGTTGTAATTTCATGTATCCGCTGGTTAATGTATTTTCTTGGGTTGGTGTTCTAACAGGTTCTTGGACCCTTCTCTAGGCAACTCGGCCTCTACACAACTCGTAAGTTTTTTGTCTAATTTTTGCTTTCAATTCTTTTCGAATTTCCTCTAACAACTTTGCTCCTTCCTCGCAGGGCTTCCTTTTAGAGTTAGCTTCTAAAATTTCGCTATCTACGTTGGCTCTTTATCCCTTCTCCCAGTTCCTAACCCTACTTTTCCATACAACCTTGGTACTAAGAGAGTGACTTCACCTTCGCTACGATGTGCGATTGCTCGACTCCTCCAAGGTAAGCTGTTCAATTTAATGTTGTTTAATTTAATCTTCGCGCAACTTTGCTATCGTTTTCAGTTTCTCGCATTGTGGACCTAATTCTGTGGCTTTTTGCTTTTGCAGGTGTTGTAGTGTAGATAGCTTCCAACTGTGCCTAGCTTCTTCAAAAACCTTGGGTAGACAAGGTAGGGTCTTACCCTTTCATTTTTCTCTGTTTTGAATTGATGTTGGTTGTTCTCTACTGTTTGTGAGCTTCAATAGTTAAGAACCCAGATGGGTTTTTGGCCTCCCTTTCTCTGGCTTGATGTAATTTAAATTTTTTTAAAACCCTTACGGGGTTTGGTATTTAGGCCTCTTTCATCTTGTTGTTAGCCTTAATAGGTTGTTCACTTATTGTGGTTTCTATTGTTACTAAGACTTGGAGAAAATAAAAATATATACGATTATTTAATTTGTAATTTATAAATGATATTGTTACCTATGCTTGCTTTACTCATTTTTCATTCCATTTATTTTGACTGTATTTCTTCTGGGTCTATAACAACTTATTTGTCAATCTTGTTTCAGTATTTAGATGGTTTTAGTTCCCTATAAACTATCATCTTAAATGTAGAATGTCTCACACAAAGAAGTAAACAACTTTTATTTTAAATTATAAAAGTAACCATTACACACTTGCTTGCTCACAAAGAAATTTATCTTCTTGACTACTCTCTCCCTCTCGAAGGCAGGCCTCACTTGGTGGTCTCGCTTGGCTTTAGTACCTTGGTTATAACTCCATACAGTTGAGAAACTGTCTTTTAGTTTTCTGGAACTAATTAACCAATTAAAATAACTCTACTAACTAATTATTCCTAATTTATTCTTTAACTTTGAAAAACAAAAATTACAAGGCCCTATTAGGGGGACCCTCGGCCTTGAAGGCAAAAATAAAATTGAAAATGTTCTCATGACCAATCAAAGATAAAGAATGCTCAGCTAACATTGTAGCCCTTCAATTAGATGCCCCTGCACCAAAAGCCCTATGATTTTTTTATTAGAGGATTAATAAAAAAATGTTTTAGACCTACAAGATTGTGTGTACTTTGTTGATTCATTCTTGTTACATCCCCAATGGGTAAATTGATTGAAGTTGTTTATTTCAATTTGTTTACGTTTGTGATTACAAATAGACATGATCAAAGATACTAGGAAAAATAAACATATTTTCTTTCTAGAAATCGAGTAAGTCAAAACTTGAGAGCGTAAGGTTCAAAAACTAAGATAACTTGGGAATATGTAGAAGTTTAGTGCTCGAATCCTTAGGCATGTAAATTTATGGAAATGTTAGAGTCATAGACTTAAATAAGAATTTTTGTTATTATGTGGGATTAAATTGATAGAGTTCTATATGTGCTCATCCCATCAAAGTAATTGAAGTTTCGATATTTAATTTGAATTCGTGTTGAGCACACATGTTTTTTATCGTGGAACTTTTGACGGTTCAATGCTTTATTGTACTATACATGTTACCCATGCGAAAACTTTTGTTGGTTTTCAAATTATTGAAAGGTCAGGGGCAACAGTTTTAATGGGAATTTTGTCAACTTCACTTACATGACTAACTTGAGGATTTTGGTGATACTATTTAGCCAAGTGGACGATACTGTATTTTTATAATATTCATGGTGTCTTTTTCAATGGTCTTTTCAACTTTAATGTTCACAACCTTTCAATCATTCCTTTACATTCTGATAATTTAAATGGTTATTCTTGAATTCAAAGTCAATATTAATTTAAATATATTAGCTTTAAATTAGTATACAAACTTCAAATGGTTAGATTGGGAAAAGTGGTTTTTATCCCAGCCCATTAGCATTGCCACTTCATTATTTGACTGACTTAAAAAATTGTAGCTCCTACCCCTAATATTAGTCAGCTACTCCAAAACATTCTACTATTAGTCAGCTACTCCAAAACATTGTACTAGCTACTTCTACTAAATGGCCCCACAAATGTGTAGTGGACAATATTGGCCTCCAACAACTCAACCTTCACTTAGATTCCTATGCCCAAATAGTAAATGTGACAATACTCTTTGCACCCAAGCCCTCTATGTGGCTCCAAAACTAACCACTCTTCCTTTCTACATAGTTTTCATCATAACCATAGAGGGATCAACAATTTTCTAGCGAACTCTCTTTTGATAACACATTTTATTTCACAGTCTCTGCATAGGCTATTTAGATGAACAATGGAACACGTCTAAAAACAATAGGACACAATAGTTTGCAAAGTAAAACTCTCATAATTTGTCTAGGAGAAATCCACATTGAAAGGAATAATTTTTTAATGCACATAAATATTATAGTCAAAATTACACTCACATAGCCTCCTAAACTCTTAGAATCATAGATGAGGTAAACATTGCTACAATAGTTTTTGGTAACTATCCACTGATTCATAAAACCCTCAAAATAACAATAAACATATCAATAAATATAATTTTATATGCACCATCATATAATATTTGCTCTTTTTTTAAATGGAACATGCTTATATTTTGAATTGTCTATGCATGCCTTACTTTATCTCGAAAGAGTGAGTAACTCCAAAGTGTCTTATTAATTTTCCATATAAATATTTTTTTTGGTGTACTACTAATTATTATAGGAACTTTCCCATTATTATATTTCCATCCTAAACAGTATGGAAAAGTTATCAAAATCTAATATGCACATATACTACAAAAGAGTGACTAGTGCAATTATTATAAGATTTATGGATGCTTATACAAACCTCCATTAGAATAATGAATACATTAAGGTTATGAAAAAATAATTCAAAGTAAATATTCTATTTATAGGAGGTTGCATTGAGGCACAATGCACTTAGTAGATCATAATCTAGTGGTTTAAGCCACCAACACAATTTCCATGAATTGATATTTATGTACAAAACTGACAATTGGAAATAACAAAAATAGAAAGAATCACACTTTGAAGCTTTATGAGCATAAGATGAAACACACCAAAGTATATATGTGTGAATCTCATTATTGCAAAGCTAGTTGGTTGATTTTCTTAACATTCCATTAGCAACCATAATATGCCTGGAATCATTTTTGTATGATTGTAGTGATTATAGATTAGAAGTTTAGAATTGAAGCTATAGGCATCCTCCCCTATTGGAATTTGGCAATTTAATTATTTTTATAATTAAATATTTTGATTGTATGGTCTAAATTGAAATATGCCAATATATTCTCATCACTTCCACCGCATCAATAATTAGAATAGTAAGTGATATCCTCTTTACATATAAAAATAAATGATTTAAACCATGTTTAAAACATTTTTTTATAAAATTATTATACCTATTGTCTATCATAAACATGAAAATTAGGAAAAATACAACCAAGAAAGATAAAGCATAGCTATCTATATTAACATGTGTGCATTCCATTACTAAATGTGTAAATTAAAGTTCAAATGGTGCCATACCATGAGTTTCTTCTGCGTCTACCTATTCCAAATGAGAATTAGGAAAAATACAACCAGGAAAGATAAAGCGTAGCTATCTATATTAACATGTGTGCATTCCATTACTAAATGTGTAAATTAAAGTTCAAATGGTGCCATACCATGAGTTTCTTCTGCGTCTACCTATTCCAAATGGCTTTGATGAGCATCTTTGTAACATATATTATTAATAACACTAAACCATCATTGTGATGAACACTATGAATAATACCACAATATCACCTTTTCTTCATACCTCGTGGTTAATTTTATTTCATGGTCATTTTTATTACGTGGGTTTAAGATTACATTTAGGAGGCCCTAGGATGACTTGATCAAAGTGATGAACATTATTAATAATACCACAATATCGCCCTTTCTTCATACCTCGTGGTCAGTTTTATTATGTGTATTTAGGATTACATTTAGGAGGCCCTAGAATGCCTTGACCAACACCCTCCTCGGGATAAAGCATATCATCAGACTTAATTCATATAATCATGCGTGAAGTGATCGAAACCTTCTTAGTATCGACCTTAGTCTCCATATAAGTTAGGAAATGGATTTGTATATACAATAAATTGATCACCATCATCATAGTGTGAAATTCTATGTGTGAAATTCTATGTACGTTTCAGTAGCGTGATGGATATTCTTATAAACCATGAGACTATGTATAACTAACAAATGTAATCCTAATAATTTTTTCTCCAATATTTTATTGACAATATTAGGGTTCTTCATGACATGGGATGTGTTCAGCTCACTCAAACAATAAAATACTTTTTAATTCCAAAATATCTATATGAATCACGATAACTATATTCATATAAATTATAAGATTAAAGAATTAGTTAATATAATCCTAATAGTTTCCTATCTAACAACTAGGACTAAAGAATTAGTTAATATAAACTTAATATTTTCCTGTCTAACAACTAGAGTGTAAAATAATAAATTTTCATATGAACCATAGCATTGATGTTTATGTGAACCACAAGGTCATGGAAAGAACTTAGTGTGATTATGAACAAATTTACAACCATCTTCATAATTGAGTCTAGTTTATGTGGAGGCCTTGGAATTTTCAATGTGGAGGCTATTTAGGGTAGATATTTTGATTACTAATATTTTAGGTTATATTTCATTATGTTTTAAATTGAAATGGCTGGCTATTCGATGCATATTCCATCGAAGAAACTCAATACAAAAGAAAATCAACACCTGTAAAAGAAAATTCAACGCATTTCCAGCTATACAAGTTCGTCAAAGATCCGTTCGATAGACTGGTTTCCCTAGTTTCCCTAGTTTTCCAAAGATCCGTTTGATAGACAGGTTTTCCTAGTTTTCGTACCTAGGTTCGATTTGGCATACAGGTTCACCCAGTTCATTATTGACTGTTTGCTTTTTCCTTAAATTTTATTACAGTTTAATTTTGTGAAGGGTTTAATAAATTCGCTTCGAGACATAATTTTGCTCAAATTCAATTTGATAGAGGTTCACCAAGGTCCGATTTGATCAATAGGTTCCCATGCCAATCTATAAAACAAGCTATTTGCAATTTCAAGGATTAATCAAATTAGTTGTTTCAAACAAATAGAGGAAAATGTTATATATGTAAAAATATCAGTCATTAATTGAAATTTTCATTCAGGGCTACAGTTGAGAATGATGGTTACCACTCTCTTCGTTAAATCGTTGTTTAAATTTAAATGGATAAATTTGCATCATTGATGCAGGAGTATCCAGCGCACCATAACTGGGCAAAGTCTCAACAAGGTTTGCAGGTTATTGATCAACTGGATTATTTATTTTTATTGTGATAGTTTTTCTTTTAACTTGTTTTTACAGAGTTGGTGAATTCAGGCATTCTTAATTAAATAACTAGAATTACTGTAGCTCGAACATTAGTTAGGGAATAGTTTGTTGAATTAAGAGAGTAATGACAAACTGTTCATACAAATCTTGTAATGTCAGGCAAATATGGTTATTAACGATAACAGGATCTTTTTGTAACCAAATTCTATGACAGTTTGATTAACTGCAAAATCAACTGAAATGGAAGGATATAAAAACCAAAATGTAACAGTCAAAAGGGGTTCAGTAATTGCAAAAGAAGAGAAATAGAAAGGAACAAAGTATAAGCAGATAGCATTCAAAACTATTGTCCATCTGTACACATTTCTACTGCTCATCCTAATATCAATTTTTCATTTCAGTTTGGTAAAATGCCATATTGAGAATGTCTGTATAATGTATTGCCCTATACCCTGAATACGAACATCAATCAATCACCAAGCATTGGATGTGTTTCCCGCATACAGTCAAACAAGGACCAAGAGGCATAATTACCCGAAGTCCGAGAAGAGAAATTGTATATAGGAGATAACCACATGCAAGCATTTGTACCCAGAAAAACGACCACATAACAGAGGCGGACAAACGACCACAGAACATAGGTAATATTGCTGTATAATATTCATAAATTCCATTGAAAAATTGAAAGCCATCGTTAAACTTTACTATTTATCATTGTCAAATACAAAATATGCGCATACCAAGGATTTTATTTCCACAAACAACGAAATGTTAAATGTATGACTGAAGTGGCGTCATAAGCCAAAAACCATGGACGAGGGTTTAACCATAACATCAACAACCATTCGCATTTATCAACCTTGACATAATAGCGACCGAGAAAGATACAGCAATAGCAAATCACATACAACGACCCAGAAGCCCAGAAAATCCTACAACGACCGTGGTCACCGATCGTTCGAAGAGACAAACAAAAGTATTTGAGGATTCAGGCCTACCGAGATCCAAGTTTACTGTGTTAACAGAGATTGAAGGACTCGCATACCCAGGTTGCCACCAACGACCTGTAACCAGCAACAAAAACCGAGTTACAAGTGTAAAAGGGGAAAGCCCTTCAAGGAAATACACCATTACATGTGAAGAACAAAAAAACACTAGAATACCTGAGTAAGCTGAGTCGAAGTTAACCACAGCGACGTCCCGGACAAATTGTATGACTGTAGACCGAAGGAGCCAGGAGGGTAAGTCACAATAAAAGAAGCAGAACAAAATTGAAGCAGGGACGAGAGGTAATACTTGTTCCAGTCGATGAACAACCGCCAATGTGGTCCTGTGCTCAGGACAAACACCAATGCCACAAAATGAGAACCTAGAAGAACAGTAGACGTGAGGATTGAACCCAGATTCAGGCCAAGCAACAATAGGAGTTCAGAAAGCATAACCAAGTCGCAACATATATCCAGAATCACAACAAAATGAGAGAAAAGTCTACCATAAACCCTGAGCGAACCATGAAGGCGTATTCGCAGACCACAAACAAACTACAGTGAACAAAAACAGTGGAAATTGTTACAGAACACGCACATGCATAAGGAGAACAACCAACAAGACTTACCTGTTTCGAACCCACATTTCAGAGCCGAACAACAATAGCATTCGAGCAGCATTTCCCTTAAGTTCAGAAGAAAACTGAGCGGAGGAGAGTTCGTGGACCATCGTTAACAGAAGGTAACCAACATTCACCTTAGCAAACCAGACAATGTTCCACAGAGAGAACCCAAGAAACCCTCACGAATACTCTCAACGTGAAAGAACAATCTCGAATAACCCACAAGGATCGACAATTTTGGCACGAAGAACAAGTAGAGGTAATATCGAGGCAAGAGGACAGTTCATTAATTGCCAACATTAACTCACAGATACCAACCACAGCAAAAATCCCGCAGACGATCTCCACGCAAAGGAACAGGAGGTAATTTGTTGACATGTATTCATACGTAGACGTGTAAGAGCGTGGGCCATTGGGCTGGGTTACACCAGAGTGGTATCATAGCATAGTTTAGTAGATTGAGAAAAATGGACATAGGACGACGAGGACGAGGCCGAGGTGCTCGTAGAATGGTAGATGAAGCATTACGAGAAGAACTCAGAGTTCTTACTGCTCGTTCGGAAGCAGTAGATGAAGGTAGGCGAAGAGATCCAGAAATGGGTGATATAAGTGAAGAGGAAGTAGAAGTGGTAGCAGATTGACCTGAAGGTCAATTAGCAGAGGTGAAATTGCTGAAGTTTGTTTTACTATCAAAAAGTAGACCTAAACCAGAACTCCCGACATACGATGGTAGTTTGTCTATTGATGTTGTGTTGGATTGGATTAGTGAGATGGACAAGTATTTTGAATGCGAGGAAGTTAGTGAAGACCGTAGAGTCAAATTTGCAGCAACGAAGCTGAAAGGACACGCAGCTCTGTGGTGGGATAGTGTCCAGAATGAGAGGAAGAGGTTGAACAGAGCGCCGATTAAAACTTGGTCAAGAATGGTGGCCAAGTTGAAGGGAATATTTCTGCCAAGGGATTATCAAATTTCATTGCATAGACACGTATAGAACTCAAGGCAGAGAGGATTGACTGTGAAAGAGTACACAGAGGATTTCTACCGAGTGAATTTGCGAGCCGGATATACAGAAGATACTGAAGAAAGGGCAGGCAGGTATGTTAATGGATTGAGAATGGAAATTCTGGATGAAATAAGTATTTTGTCTCCAAATAATACTAAGGAGGCATACTAGAGTGCAGTAAAAGCGGAGGAGAAAATTACCCGAAGACAGAATGCCAAGAGAGGACGAGGATCCGGTAGAGGGAAAGCCCAGTCCTATGGCAGGGGCCGGACTGCTAGCAATAGTGAGGAAGCCAACAGTTCGAAAACTTCGGGAACTACAGAGAAAGGAGACAATATGAGAGGTGGCATATCGTCCCTACGTGGCAGAGGAAATGGCCGAGGAAGAGGGACTGGTTATCAATGCTATAGATGCCACAAGTGGGGGCATCGCTCGTTTGAGTATCCATAAATAGATTCAGCTGGACAGTGAGGTGCGTATGTGGCGCAATCGGAGGGAACAACAGCACTCACTCAAGAGGCAGAGAATGCCCCAGAGACGGGAGAAGCTTTAGTGCTCCATAAGGTATTATTGAAACCAGTAGATGAGAGTACCGAACATACGCAACAGAAAGCTTTGTTCAGGACGATTTGCAAATCACAGGGTAAGTGTTGTAAGATGATAATTGATAGTGGGAGTGCTGACAATTTGGTATCCACAGAAATGGTGGAAAAGCTAGGGCTAAAGCATTTAAAGCATCCCAGTCCATATAGAGTTTCATGGTTACAAAAGGGGCACCAATTGCTGGTGGACGAGCAAAGCGATGTTGAGTTTCAGATAGGCAGGTATAAGGATAAAATTATCTGTGACATCATGCCGATTGACGTATGTCACATATTGCTGGGCAGGCCTTGGCAATATGATAGGAAGGTAACACACGATGGAGTGATGAATTGTTATAAATTCGAGAAAGATGGGGTTAGCCATACCCTTGTGCCTATCAAAGAAGAGAAGGGAGCAGCTGAAATAAGTGAACCCAAAGCATTGTTAGTGAGTGGAAAGCAATTTTTAAAATAGGTAGAGGGCAGCGAAATAGATTATGCTGTAGTCAAGAAAACAAGGACAGTTCTCTTACACACAGAAATAACAGATTTTCCCATAGAGATACAACAAATGTTGGAAGAATTTAGAGATATAGTAGTGGATGACTTGCCAAACAAGTTGCCCCCCAAGCGGAGTATTAGTCACCACATTGATTTTACACCCGGAGCCAGCTTACCAAATAAAGCAGCCTATCGAATGAGCCCCAAGGATAATGAGGAAATCAGGAAACAGGTGCAAGAACTATTGGACAAAGGTTTAATAAGGGAAAGCTTGAGCCCATGTGCTGTGCCAACAATCCTCGCCCCCAAGAAGGGAGGAGAATGGCGGATGTGTACTGACTCAAGGGCCATCAATAAAATAACCATCCGGTACAGATTTCTGTTACCGCGTATGGATGATATGATGGACTGTTTAAGTGGGGCAGCTTACTTCTCCAAAATAGATTTGAAAAGCGGGTATCATCAGATTCGGATATGGGAAGGGGATGAGTGGAAAACAGCTTTTAAAACAAATGAGGGACTGTATGAGTGGCTGGTCATGCCATTCGGGTTGATTAATGCGCCCAACACATTCATGAGGCTAATGAATGAAATGTTCAAAGAATATATTGGGAAATTTGTAATAGTTTATTTAGATGACATCATTATCTTCAGCAGGACGAAAGAAGAACACTTCTGACATGTGTGCAAAGTGTTGGAGAAGCTACAACAGAACAAACTACTGATAAACTTGAAGAAATGTACTTTTCTACAGAAGGAATTAATTTATTTTGGATTTGTGATAGCAGAAAACGAACTGAAGATGGATTAGGAGAAGGTAGCAACAATAGTAAATTGGCCGTCTCCGAAAAATTTATTTGAGGTACGTAGTTTCCACGGATTGGCAAGTTTCTATAGGAAGTTTATTAAGAACTTCAGCGGGATTTTTGCACCTATGTTAGAGACCATCAAAAAGGCCAGCTAACCTTTTCGGTGGAGGGAAGCAGCAGAAAAAAGTTTTCAGTTGTTGAAAAGAAAGATTACTGAAAGACCGATCCTCAGGCTACCAGATTTTCATAAATTGTTTTAAGTACATTGTGACGCTAGCAGGACAACGATCGGGGCTGTACTCAGTCAGGAGGACAGACATGTGGCATTTTTCAGTGGAAAGCTGAATGAGAGTAGGCAGAAGTACTCCTCATATGACAAAGATTTTTATGCAGTTGTACAGGCTTTACGACATTGGAGGCATTATTTACTGGGGAATGAATTCGTGATATTCTCAAATAATTCCTTGTTACAATATGTAATGTAGCAACACAAACTCAACCATAAACATGCCAAATGGGTGGAGTATTTACAGAGTTTTAACTTCATGCTGAAGCACATTAGCGGGCAAGCAAACAAGGTGGCTGACACATTAAGTAGAAAGGCTCTGCTTTTGCAGGAGAGCGTTGTACAGGTGTTGGGTTTTGAACATTTACGGGACCTTTACCAAGCAGATGCAGATTTCAATGAAGCCTATGAGGCGTGCCAGAACCCTTTGATAAGGGGTAACAGTCCTTGGTTGGATTATAATATACAGGAAAAGTTGTTGTTTAAAGGAGGACAACTGTGTATACCCAACTGTTCAATGAGAGAGAATATTATTCGTGAAAAACACAGCGGGGGTTTGGCTGGACACTTCGGTATAGATAAGACCCTAGAGCAACTTAGTCATTTCTATTTTTGGCCAAGAATGCGACGAGACGTGCAACGTTTTGTGATTAAGTGTAAGGTGTGCTAATTGGCGAAGGGGCACAGCCAGAACACAGGACTATATACACCATTACCTGTTCTGAGCAGGCCGTGGGATTTTGTTAGTCTACATTTTGTTTTAGGATGCCAAAAACACAGAGAGGATATGATTCAGTAATGGTAGTGGTGGACCGTTTCTAAAAAATGACACATTTTATACCTTGCCGAAAAACTAGTGACGCCACTCATGTGGCCCACTTGTTTTTTAATGAGATTGTCAGGTTACATGGATTACCAAAAACCATCCTTTCAGACAGGGATGTAAAGTTCACGGGACACTTCTGGCATACCTTATGGAAAAAAATGAACACCCACTTGAGCTACAGTTCTGCATATCACCCGCAAACTGACGGGCAGACAGAAGTTGTGAACCGGAGTTTGGGAAACCTGTTACGCAGCTTAGTCGGGGAGAATTCACGGATGTGGGATCGGGTGCTAGCGCAAGTGGAGTTCGCCTACAACGACTCACCCAATCGTAGCACAGGTCTCAGTCCCTTTCAGATCGTATATGGCATGCACCCTCGCAGAGTGCATGAGCTTCGTGATCTTGGTTTACAGGAACGACGGAGTGCTGATGGAGACGATTTTGCTAACGCAATGAGAGACTTACACGAACAGGTGAAAGCAAAATTACAGGACAACGGTTCAAAATATAAACAACATGCAGATCTAAAGAGAAGGGAAGTTCAGTTTGAATTGGGGGACGAAGTCCTTGCACACTTACGTAAGGAACATTTCCCTAAGGGTACATACAATAAACTGAAGTACAAAAAGATAGGACCTTGTAAAGTTTTACGAAAATTTTCGGCAAATGCCTACGAGATACAATTGCCACCTGGAATATGCATTTCACTTATCTTTAATGTAGGAAATCTGTTCCCGTACACAGACGACCCAACGGAGGAAAAGAAAGATGGACCCGGACAATCCACATGGAATACCCAGGAAGACGGAGAAACTTGGAAGAGAGGGATGCCTTATGTTCAACCCCCTGAGATCGAAGGCATCCTCAAAACTCAGGTAGCTCGACGTACTCGGTGGAAAAATTACTTACAGTACCTGGTCAATTGGAAGAACCATCCGATTAAGGACAGCTCGTGGCTTGACGCCAGGCAGATTGGGCAAACATGAACTTCGGTCGAGGAGCTCATGGACCGGAGTCATTATCTCTTTTTACCCCGGGAGCCTGGTGCAGGAGCATCCAACTCACCGTAACTGGCCAAAGTCTCAACCAGGTTTGCAGGTTATTGATCAACTGGATTATTTATTTTTACTGTGATAGTTGTTCTTTTAACTTGTTTTTACAGAGTTGGTGAATTCAGGCATTCTTAATTAAATAACTATAATTACTGTAGCTCAAACATTAGTTAGGGAATAGTTCGTTGAATTAGGAGAGTAATGACAAACTTTTCATACAAATCTTGTAATGTCAGGCAAATATGGTTATTAACGATAACATGATCTTTTTGTAACCAAATTCTATGACAGTTTGATTAACTGCAAAATCAACTGAAATGGAAGGATATAAAAACCAAAGTGTAACAGTGAAAAGGGGTTCAGTAATTGTAGAAGAAGAGAAATAGAAAGGAACAAACTATAAGCAGATAACATTCAAAACTATTGTCCATCTGTACACATTTCTACTGTTCATTCGAATATCAATTTTTCATTACAGTTTGGTAAAATACCATATTGAGAATGTTTGTATAATGTATTGTCCTATATCCTGAATACGAACATCAATCAGTCAGCAAGCATTGGATGCATTTCCCGCATACAGTCAAACAAGGACCAAGAGGCATAATTACCCGAAATCCGAGCAGAGAAATTGTATACAGGAGATAACCACATGCAAGCATTTGTACCCAGAAAAACGACCACAGAACAGAGGCGGACAAACGACCGGAGAACAGAGGTAATATTGCTGTATAATATTCATAAATTCCATTGAAAAATCGAAAGCCATCGTGAAACTTTACTATTTATCATTGTCAAATACAAAATATGCGCATACGAAGGATTTCATTTCCACAAACAACGAAATGTTAAGTGTATTACTCAAGTGGCGTCATAAGCCAAAAACCCAGGACGAGGGTTTAACCATAACATCAACAACCATTCGCATTTATCAACCTTGAGATAACAACGACCGAGAAAGATACAACAATAGCAAATCACATACAACGACCCAGAACCCCAGAAAATCCTACAACGACCGTGGTCACCGATCGTTCAAAGAGACAAACAAAAATATTTGAGGATTTAGGCCTACCGAGAACCAAATTTATTGTGTTAACAGAGACTGGAGGACTCGCATACCCAGGTTGCCACCAACTACCTGTAACCAACAACAGCAACTGAGTTACAAGTGTAAAAGGGGAAATCCCTTCAAGGAAATACACCATTGCATGCGAAGAACAAAAAAACACCAGAATACCTGAGTAAGCTGAGTCGAAGTTAACCACAGCGATGTCCCGGACAAATTGTATGACTGTAGACCGAAGGAGCTAGGAGGGTAAGTCGCAGTAAAAGAAGCATAACATAAATGAAGCAGGGACGGGAGGTAATACCTGTTCCAGTTGATGAACAACCGCCAATGTGGTCCTGTGCTCACGACAAACACCAATGCCACAGAATGAGAACCCAGAAGAACAGTAGACGTGACGATTGAACCCAGATTCGGGCCAAGCAACAACAGGAGTTCGGAAAGCATAACCAAGTCGGAGCATATATCCAGAATCACAACAAAACGAGAGAAAAGTCTACCATAAACCCTAACCGAACTATGAAGGTGTATTCGCAGACCACAAACAAACTACAGTGAACAAAAACACTAGAAATTGTTACAGAACACGTGCATGCATAAGGAGAACAACCAACAAGACTTACCAGTTTCGAACCCACATTTCAGAGCCGAACAACAACAACATTCGAGCAACGTTTCCCTTAAGTTCACACGCAAACCGAGCGGAGGAGAGTTCACGGACCATAAGTAACCAACATTCACCTTAGAAAACCAGACAACGTTCCACAGAGAGAACCCAAGAAACCCTCACGAATACTCTCAGCGTGAAAGAACAATCCAGAATAACCCACAAGGATCGACGTTTTTGGCACGAAGAACAAGGAGGTAAGGTCGAGGCAAGAGGATAGTTAATTAATTGCCAACATTAACTCACAGCTACCAACAACAGCAAAAATCCCGCGGACGATCTCGACGCAAAGGAACTGGAGGTAATTTGTTGACAAGTATTCATACGCACACGTGTAAGAGCATGGGTCATTGGACTGGGTTACACCAATCATGATCAAGTGAAAGAATATAATGATTTAACATATTTTATAATTTCTTGTTATAATGTGGTCAAGTTTATTTGAATATTTCAGTTAGCTGTAAGTTACTTTTCCATAATAAATTTATTGTTCTTATGATTTAAAATATGTCTGCCAATTCGTTGACGGACATTGCAAGCCCGAGCATAATCTTTACAATCCTTGAACGATGTAGGCCACCATAGTACGCAAGCACTACCCTTAGACACTTCACATACGAACAACCCGTACTCAGAGATAGTTCCCATCATATCCTCCTCCTTTCATGCAAAATCCCTATCCTGATCCTTTTATTCATACTTCAATACCAGAGTCCAGCAGCAGTAATGTATTCCACTGAAATCGTGGGCTTCGTTCTTTTAGAGCCACTGAGGGTTAGACTTGCCCCCAATTCAATAAGGGCCCACTTTTCAATTTTGAATCGCACTCTTGAATCACACTGTTTCAGCTTAGATTTGTTTTATTCGATCATATTCATTTAAATGCTCAACGAAGGATTGTTTTCAAAATATATTGTATAGATTAGTCTTTCTTCATCCAATCCATGCGAGTAATAAAAGCTACTCATCGAATATGCAATAACTACATTATAAAAGACTCACATCAAACTTGTTTTTGTCTCTCAATGACAGCTTCGTCAACAATAATAATTTTTACACCAGAATTATTCCTATGAAACGTGAATGGGAGGGTTAAGGTGACAGCATTGTTGTTATTAATATTAGGGTTATA
>APFE031002897.1:7305-22762 GCA_000404065.3 Pinus taeda | reverse complement strand
GTTAAGAACCATTCAAAGTAAATTTTATTTCGATTATTGAATTTAAGCTTGTCGTGCATATCAAATCTAATGAGAAGATTTTTCTGCAGAAATCACATTATAATATTTTTGTCGAGGCCTTTGGAAACGAATGTGGTTCATCCTCATGACAAGTTGAAGAACACTATTTGCAAGTTATATTTATTACTAAAATTATTGTTATATTTATATTTATTTCGTTATGCTTAAGAATATTTCATTAATTTTTTTACCAAAAGCTCTATAAGGACAATTGGTAGGAGATTCAAAAGGATAAAGCATAGCTTATCAAGGAGGAAAGAAAATAAAGTGACCAAAATACTATCACCAGGATGAAAGAAAATAAAAATAAGATAGAAAATAACTAAAGTGAAAAATGATAAGGGTTACAAGAGGGTTTTGGAGTTGAGAAGGGAGATCTAGGATCAACCTTTTACTTAATTTCCAACCATCGTCCCTATTGTGGTTTTTGGCATGCCTCTCAATCTCAATAGCTTCCCTTAGTTTCCTTTGATGGAAACCAACAATGTTAAGATGACATTGGATTATTCAATGACCACATGATGTTTTGATTTCTCAACATGTTCTGCGAGGGCTCAAGTACACGAGTGATTGTGTCTCATGTCAGCAACATGTTCATTGATCCTCTGTTGAATATACCTTCTTCTTTTTCTTATGTAGGGGATATCACATGATTACCGTAAAAAATGTTGTGTCCCTATTATTTATTCACTTCGATGGATTTGTTTCTCACCTTGTCCTCAAGATGAACCACATTAGTTGGTTCAAAATGTCGACCCAATCCTTAGCATGTTCAGTGATCCTCTACTTTATCGACCTTCTTATTTCTCCTATGTAGGGGATACCATAGGATTACCGTGAATAATGATGAGTGCCTACTATTTATTCCTCTCCTTAATTGACCTTCTTGTTTCTCCCATGTAGGGGACACCACAGGATTACCGTGAACAATGATGCATCCCTACTATTTATTCACTAAGATGGATTGGTTTCTCACCTTGCCATCAGGATGATCCACATTAGTTGGTTCCAACGGTAGACCCAATCCTTACAATGTGATTAAATTATTAACCCTAATATTAATATTAATAAAAGTAAATATGACACATGGTATTGACCCATGGTATTGAGAACTAATGGTATTGACCCATTGTATGCATGTGGAATGTAGGATATTTAAAGGGGGGAATTTAACTAACATAGATCCATATTCACTCTAGATCTACTAAGCCCCTAGAGGGATCAAATATCTTGATATGAAAAATAGCTTACAATGAAAAAATATTTGATCACTCTGAGTGCTTACTAAGTCCATATTAAAGATGGATCTATGCTCATACTTATTAAGCAAAGATGCTCATTTCACAACCTAGTATGAGCAAATATGTAAGTTTGTGAGTCCATGTGTGTAGCTTTAAAATAAAAATAAAAGATAAAAATTATCTTCTATATAGAAAAATAATGTGGGTTATAATTTGAGAAAATGAATATTTTCAATTTATGTTCCATGCAAATTAGCCAAAATCCTCTAACTATTAGAGGTTCGAAGGTTCCCAAAAACTTGTGCATCATATATATAATTTTTTTCAAAGTGAAAACTTATTATGACTAAGATATTAACTAACCAGCTTAGATCCATCTTAACTCTGCATCTACCAAGCACATAGATCCATCTTAACAATAAAATTACATCCCAAGAGATTTGATCCCTTGGTAGATCAAGGGTTTGGATTTAGGCTATTTTAATTTCCCATATTTAAATAGGCTATATTCCACATGAATACCAAGGGTATTCATACACTTGGAGCTCATAAACCAAGAGTAACTTGATGAAGTTAAGGATGAAATTACATCTTAAGGATCAAATTACATCACAAGTTTGGATTTAGGCTACTCTATTTTCCCTTATTTAAATAGGCTATATTCCACATGAATACCATGGGTCAATACCATTTGTGGATCACAAGTTTGGATTTAGGTTACTTTAATTTCCCCTATTTAAATAGGCTATATTCCACATGAATACCATGGGAAAGAGTAACTTGATGAAGTTAAGGATGAAATTGCATAGCTTAGACTTTGAGGGTCTTAAAAAAAACCAAACTATTACATAATTTCAAATTAATTTAACATATTCAAAATAGTCTAACTAGAACATGAAATTGTTTTTAGGTATTAATGCAGCAAGATATTGTAATTTATTGTTGTTTAAAATACATTTTCGATTCAATAATTAGATTCAACACCATGAAAAATTTGTATCCCATTTTGATCAAAACTGACCATAAAAAATATTTAGAAAAAGGATTTTAGTTAAACAAAATGTTTTAGTGGGAATTTTTGGACTTTCTATTTATTTGTTTTATTTAAACTCATAACTAGAACACTTCTAATGTGCACTTACCCATCAAATTTGTGATTTGAATAAATTTGTGCCAAAGTTTAGATATATTAGACCTGAAAACCCCACCTGAAAAGCTTCCAAAAAGTTGTACTAAACACAACTTGTAAAAAAACTAGTCTAAAAGACCTACAAAATAACCTAGATTTTCAAAAGTTCAATTTACACTCCAACTAAACAAAACTTGGAAAAAAAACTAATCTAAAAGACCCAAAAAATAACCTAGATTTTCAAAAATTTAGTTTACACTCCAACTACGTGATTTAAAATAAATAAATTATCCCCAAATACTGCACTCGAAGTTAGTTTTTTTTTTTGGCCCCATAGACCAATTCAGCCCAAAGAAAATATATATATGAGAAAGAAAGAAATCGAAGAAAAAGGAGTGGTCTACCGAGGTGGACCAATTGCCCGGACTGCCAAAAGTGGCTGGAATCCAAGCAAAAGAAGTTCAAAATTTTTTGTAAGGGCAGTGTTTGAATCATGTTTTTGATAGTGGAAATGGATTCAGTGTCATAAAAAATTTAGTTTTTTTTTTTTTTTTGGCCCCATACACAAATTCAGCTAAAACAAAAAATCAGAAAGAAAGAAAAAGGAGAAAAAGGAGTTGTCTAACCAGGCAGTGGACCAATTGCCCGGACTGCCAAAAGTGGATGGATCAAGGTAGATATTTTTATGGAGCATATAGAGGACTTTAATACTTTCATAAGATACAATCATGTTTTTTTGTTCAATAGATCTCTTTATGGGCTCAGGAAGGCACCAATAGTGTGGTACACTCACATTGATAGCTAAATTCAAGGGTTGTGCTTCACTAAGTTGGATTCCAACTCATACGACATCATAGTTGGGGGTATCTTTTTCATTCTAGTGCTCTATCTTGACGATCTTATTGTGGCTAGAGAATATAGCCTAATTTGGGATTGTAAGGTGGACCTCCCGAGGGAGTTTGATATGAAGGGTATGTGACTCATGCACTATTTCCTTGGATTGGAGGTTTCACAGGGTGATGGTGAGATATTTGTGGGTTAGGGAAAGTAGAATATAGATATCCTCCAGATATTTCATATGTAGGATTGGAGGCCCATGACCACACCCTTTAGTTTCAACATAGAAACATTTAGCTTGGGTTCTTTGGAGACATGCCCTCCCACCCCATGATATGTAGGCACATGCTACTTCATCAATAGTTAGCATCATGATTATCAGTCAACCACACAAAATCCTTGTCATCGAAGTCCATTTGCTATGCCGCACATTGTTAGTATCACAGTTCGTCACAAGAATTATAGGGTATCTCTATCTCCAGATCTCTGCTTTTCATGGCTAAGGGTTATCCACAAACCCACACTTCATTAAATTGCATTTGCTAGGTTGCACAATATCAATATCACAATTAGGCACAAGCATTATAGGGTATCTCTATACTCAGATCTTCATTCATCATAGTTATGGTTTAACCACAGAAAACCCCTCTCTTTAGTGTCTCTTCATATTCAACACATGATTCTCAGGAGGGAACTTCACGTGATGGGGACCATTGCTTCTGAAGGAGGAAGGAATGATCAAATGGAATGTGGAATCTACCCATCGTACTCATTCACCCAAGGTATTTATCCACCCATGGTATTCATCAACCCATGGAATCTACCCATGGTATTGTAAGTGGCATGTACACATGGTATTCATTCACCCATGGTATTTACCCACCCATGGAATTTACCCATGGTATTGTAAAAAAACACAGACTATAAGTAACAAGTCACATTCTATAAAAGAATAGATTGTCCACCACAATGTAGCTTTTATAGTTATTATTTGTTTTAATAAGAAAAGTTTCTCTTTTATTTGATTTATTGTGTGATCTGTATTTTTTTTGGCATTTCAATTTTTCAAATCTTGGGGGCCTCCCTCCCCAAGATCCATTTCAATTTTTTAGATCTTGAGGGCATCCCCCTAAGATCCATTTCAATTTTTTATATCTTGGGGCCTCCCCCCAATATCAGGAAAAGGGAGGAAGATCCATAGACCAAAAAACTACTTTATGTTATGTCTTCAACATTGGGTCAATAATTGTTTCTTGGTTCGACAAGAAGAAGAGATCAGTTAAATCAGTTTAGCAAAGTCTGAATACTATTAAGAAACCAAGTTCTAGAAGAAAATTATTGAATTATATTAACTTTATAATTATTTGTGAACTTTTTTTGGATTCTTATTACTTATATTGTGTTCTCTTTATCAAGAAATTACCAAATTCTTAAAACGTTAAGTTTATAAAGAGACAACAAACACAATTAGCTAGGCTCCAAACAAGGGAAAAACCTCAGAAGGGGGAAAACACAAGCAATCCTTCTTATAGAATAATATAAAAATGAAATATGCAAGACCCAAGACCAAGATCAAGACTTCCACAAAGAATCAAAACTAGCCCTACTCTATGTCCCCTCCAATAAGTCAAAGTCAACACTAGTCAAAATCTCTCAAATCTAGTGAAAATCACAAAACGTTTGGATCTACAGTGGAGGCCTAATTTCGGCCTTGTAGTAGCCTCAAAAAGTTATAAGAATTTCATGTATGAATAATTATGGTAGAAAACTTCATTTTTCTCTATCCTTTGACTTATCCCTCTCTCCTTTTACTGAAACTACATTTTATTCTCTTCTTGGCACAATAATTGACGGGTTGATGATGATGAGTGAATGAGCTTGAGTTGATTTATTTATACATGTCCATGTGGGTCAAATAGTTTCCTGTAGGGACAACTTGTCCAAGGATGGCCAACTTGGTCTCGCGATCACGCTTTGACTCAAAAATAAAATTTGTATTTCTTTTCTTACAAAAGCCTAAATGGGACTTAATTCAAATACATTTCTTTTGACTCATAATAAATTCATATTTGACTCTTTGGAATCTAGAAACAAGAATAACATGCTTTGACCAAGAAATAAAATAATAATGTTAAATATAATCAATGATAAAAATTACATTTTATTGCATAATGTTGGGCGACATAAATTTGGACACCATCGACTCTCAAGTACATACCCCATTGAGGTGTTCCTAAGGTATAACCTCACAGGATGATTTCCTAATCTAAGTAAAAGTATGTACTTTAGTCCATTCTTTACCAAGTCCACATATCCAGCTTAGAATGTTAATACTAATCAATCACATTACATGACTTAAGAATGTATGTCCCTCATTCTTACCTAATCCACCATTCATGATGCTAGTCCCTTTAATAGGCTTACGGTTGTTAGCCTTGGCCATAGTACATGACAAATGGAGAATACAATTTCCACCCACACTCCCTCTCAACTAGGGAGGAGATATCCACTCCCCCCAAAATAGGGAGAAAATAACCACAAACCATAGCTTGTCAAAAATAACTATCCTTCTTCACAGAAAGAAACATCATCAATATATCACCTATCTACTTTGTCAATGGAGAATATTGCTATTTTATAACTTCATCATGCATATTTTTCATGAATAACAAAATAATTCTATCTTCCTAGTTCTCTGTCAATATTCACATAGCCCTGATAATAAATCAAATATAACATGTCATCAAGTAGTACATCAAACATTTTGCTTCATAATTGATTTTATCAGTTTCCACAACACCTGCCTCTATAGTGCACAGGAATATTCTAAGTATCCTTCTAGAATATCATACCATTTTTTAATCATCAATAGTATATTTCCTTATTATTAATACTACTAAATCAATTAATAATTCTCAAATCTCAACTTTTAAGTTGTAAGATCCTTCATTCCAATTTCCACTTCTAACTCCCTTTGAAGTTGACATAGATTCCTGTGCATTATCTAGCTTCACCATGTTTCAAGAATTTCCATTAAATTCCTAGTGGAAATGTCCATCAGTAGTATCAAACTCTAGCTTTTGTTAATGGTGTGATCGAATATTCAAACCAAACAACTTGTTGGACGAAAACCTTTTAGTGATGTTGCCATATATTTGTAGACTTTCAAGCAACCTTCTTTAGAATAAGTTGATTGGAAATATACTAGGGTGGGGGGGGGGGGGGGGGTGAATCAATATTAGCAAATCAATAAATTTGATATACGCTACTTTAGCTAAGAGAAACGAGGTGTACACAGAACTATGTTTAATTCAACTATTGTATATCCAAAAAACTTATGATTCATTTAATTTATCATATGTTGATCTTCAATCAGTGCATTAGAACATCATTAACCATATAAACAGTGACTAGGTGCAGTAAAAAGGGAATATATCATCACACAAGAGACACACATGAACACCATGATATAAGTTGGAAACCCAATGCGGGACAAAAACCACCTATTGTTGTTTTCTTTAATATAAGAAAAGCCTATTTACAATCTTGTGCTAGCCCAGACTCATACCAATATGCAAGTGCCCACCTATAGAAGGCTACAACCTTCTCTCGTTCTCCAGCTTCTACTTGAAGGGAGCTACAACCCCATAGCTCTTGTACTACCTGATATATTTACTAGTACATAGGCACTGGCTTACAGAAGGCTACAACCTTCTCCTTTCATCCAGGGACCATGTTTCATAAATTTTAAGACTAGATCCATGAATAACATCAAAGCACAAAATCAATCACCACTACAATACAACCATCAACTATATCTACATCATCCATCTCTGAATCACCCAACAACTGAATCATTGAAACCCTATCAACAAAACACAGTCACCAAAACAAATAGTAGAACCCATAACTCTGCAACAACCACTTGAACCAACAACAACCTCAATCATCAAATCTAATAATGTATATGCTTCTTTATTGTGTCAAACCTGCGTGTATATGCCCTTTCACCAAAGGGAACCAGCGTACAGGTCTGAAAATAATTACTTATACCTTCGCTACAATTTACTACTTCAGATATACCCAGTTCATCAGATATAAAGGATAATATATGCGTCAGTATTCAGATCTAAACTAATGATGATCATACGACATAATGATAATGCATTTTAGTCTACATGATCCCAATCCATCAACCTTCATTTGCCACATAGGTGCATCCTTAGCAAAGCATCACATACCCATAACCTACATACTACATCTCACACTTCATCAGATATTCATCACTTGCACACTTGCACTTTCGCCTATTGATCTTCTTCTCCTTATATAGGTTTAGGCCTCTCTCAATACCATGGTCCAAAACCACATAGGATCGATACCTTATACCCAATACATGAGGTTAATACCTCGGATCAAATACCATGGACAAATACGAAAACACCATGGTCCAAATACCACTGACCAAAACATAGTTTTCCAACATGTACGCGCCTTTCCTTCTGTGAAAGTGCGTTTTTCTATTATGTGCGCCCTTGTATATAGTCAACCTACATGTATACGTGATTTTCTATATAGTTAACTTACGAATACCTTTTATTTCTTCATTCTTGTTATTTTCCTACTATACTGTGATCTTTCATTTGAGAGAGTTGCCATCAAGGACAACACTTCTATCATACATATATCATAATGCCAACAATCTCCCCCTTTGTACTTGATGGCAACAACCACACCAAGTCACTCTCCCCCTTTGACATCAATGGGAAAGGGTGGACTAAGATATTATCTCCCTTGATATTCATTATGTTGTCCATAATCCCCCCTGAGTACATCCAAAATTCTTAGATTGAGCTCCCCCTTGGTACCTGCTAAGATTTGTCAATCCATCCATGCTCCCCCTGAGCACATGCCGAGTCTGCAAAAATATTTGTCAAAAGAATAACATGACTCTACAACTGAACTAAGTGAGTATGACCTTCCCATCACCAATGACTCATAAATACATCAATCTCCCAACTAAGTGGGGTTACACCACTTTGAGACATCCACCCAACCAAGTTTGAGTATACCAAATGTTTATACATGAGTGAAAATAGAAATTATTACATCATCCTTCCCATGCATAGTGGGGGTGCAAATTAGGCCTTTGCAAGACCTTTATACCAAATTATATTCATGACTTTTATAAAAAAGACCAGCCATGAACAAGATCATGATAGTCATCAACAACTATCATACAACATATATGATCTGCACCATAAGAATCTGTCATGAGCATCCATACCTGTAACCCGCAATACCATTCTCTTCGTCAAGCAATAATAAGTAGCAAGACATATCATTTAGCCACATAAGCATCATAACGAAAGACTTCTAACCATAATGCGAACAATGCATTATTCGAAGCATATGCTCCCCCTGAACCTATGCCAACAACCATATACCATGACTGAACCATATTAGACTTATTTTCCTGGGTCTGTTTTGCTACTTTTTCTTCAGAGCTCCATATACACGACTCTGTAGCCTTTAACTTGGGTATATATGTAACGTCGCTTCATAATATCTATCTATACAAATTGGAATACCAATGGTTTACAGTTTCAGCTTCCCCTGGGTCTATTATGTCTGCTAATTGAGTTATGCCACATCTTTCTGACAATAACTTTGTCTTCTTCAATACTTGGGATTCGGATGATGTATGCTCCTTTTGCTTTGGTGTCCAAATTTTTCCCCTGCATTCCTCTACTCTATGCTCAAACTTGTTACATGCATAAGATCTTACATGTTTCATATTCCTTTTATTGCAATCAATAGCTTTGTGACCAAACATATTGCAAGAAAAACATATCCCTTAAAGTACCTGGAATGTGATGATCTTTCTGTGTGATAGTCTTGAACCATTCTACTTCTTCATATGGCCACAACATGTCCAAGATTATGACATTCATAACATTCAACATTATTCATCAGAGGAAATAGTCGTCTATCACTTCCACAATTTGGAGAAAAATATTTTCTTTGAAGAACTTCTTTCCTTGGTTGTTGTTGGGGTTGACCTCTTATCTCCTTGTTGAGAGTTTCAGGTTTTGCATTAGAGTTCCTTGCCTCACCTTGTGAGCTAGATTCACCTTCAATAGATTTATAAAAAACCAAGACCAATTTTGATAGAAGGGGATCTTTGAGGACTAAGAATATTATCCAAAGTCTTAGTATTGTCTTGAAATCGTAACAGTTTATCCTTTTCTTCTAAATTACCTTTCAAGATATTTACCTCAACCTGATTTTGTTCTTCCTTTTCCAAATATTGCTTCTTTATGTTTTCTTCGACTTTTCTTCCTTTTTCCACTTGTTGCCTTAATTTGAGCACTTCATGTTCTTATTCTTCAAGATCTTCTTCATTCTGCTTCTTTGATTCTTCAAGATCTTATTTTAGAGAGAGGATCTTAGATTCAAGGCTCTTGATTGCTATGCTCTGATCTTTTACTACATCCTGCAGTTGCTCCCTTACTTTGGTTATTGTCTCCAACTAAACATTTAATCTGGTAACTACTTCCTTTTCTACGTCATTATTTTCATATGCCATTAGAAGTTTAATTTATTTATTATGTTCATCACTATTTGATAATTCATCATAATTATCATGAGTATAATAACTTATATCACCTTCTTTAGACATCTTTCCTTTGTTATGAGGGCATCTAGTAGTGTAATGACCAACTCTACTGCAATAAAAATATTTGAAAGGTAGCTTACCTTTTAACCTTCTAGATCCCTGTTGAAGCTTCCTCACAAAATTTACCTCATATTCTTCTTCTAAAATGTATTTTGATTCATTGACTTTTTCTTTTCACTTTTTTGATACTTTAAATGTGGCTTCTCTCATATCTGATGGTCCTCCTTTTCTCATTTCCAAAGTAGTTAAGATTATGTGAAGCTGCGCCATAGTGATATTCTATAGATGGTGCTTTTCTTCTATGACAGACACTTTGGGTTCAAATTTAGCAGACAAGGATCTCAAAACATTCTCACCTAATACAACATCCTTAATTTCTTCACTTAGATTCTTCATACAATTGGCAATCTCATCTATACGTAGGAATTAGTTATATATGCTTTCATTTCTATGCATCTTAAGAGTTTCATACTGATTTCTGAGAGTTTTAAGTTTAGCACATTGTGCCTTAACATCTCCTTTATAGCTTAAAATGATTTTGTCTCATATTTATTTAGCTGATTTGAGTTGCATGACCTTGAAAAACTCTCATTTTGACAAAATTCCAAATAAGACAGTAATAGCTTTGGCATTGATTTCATATTGCTTTCTACCAGCTGTATCTGTAGAAATTGCTAATGGAAATGTATATCCTCCTTCCAAGATTTGCCAAATATTTGTTCCAAGCGATTATAGATAGGTTGTGGTTCTTATCTTCCAGTAAAAAAAATTTCTGCTATCGAAGATTGGTTGTTTGATGGATCCCTCTCTTTCTTGATTACTCATGCTGATGGATCTTTCTTCAAGTAATCAAGCTTCTATTGAAGGACTTGCTCTGATACCAATTGATGGAAATAATACAGAGAGGGGGGTTGAATTAGTATTAGCAAATCAATAACTTTTCATTTCCATAATTAGATTCATATATGCTACTTTAGTTAAGGGAACCCGCGTGTACACACAACTATGTTTAATGTAAATAGCGTATATCCAGCAAACTTATGATTCAATTAATTCATCATATGTTGATCTTTAATCAGTGCATCAAAACATCATTAACCATATAAATAGTAACCAGGTACAGTAAAAATAGAATAGATCATCACACATAAGAGACACACATGTACACCATGATATAAGGTGGAAAACCAATGCACGACAAAAACCACGTGTTGCTGTTTTGTTTAATATAAGAAAGACCTGTTCAAAATGTTGTACTAATGTAGACTCATACCAGTATGTAGGCACCCACCTGCATAAGGCTGCAACCTTTTCCTATTCTCTAGCTTCTACTAGAAGGGAGGTACAACCCCCTAGCTCTTGTACTAGCCGATATATTTACTACTACATAGGCACCATCCTATAGAAGGCTACGACCTTCTCTTTTCTTCGAGGGACCACATTTCATAAATTTTCAGTCTGGATCCATCAATAACATCAAAGCACAAATTCAATCACCACTGCAATACAACCATCAACTATATCTGCATCATCAATCTATGAATCACCCAATAACTGAATCACTGAATCCCTATCAACAAAACACAGTCACCAAAACATAGAGTAGAACCGAGAACTCTACAGCAACCACTTGAACCAACATCAACCTCAAATATCAAATCTCATAATTTATACACTACTTGGTTGTGTCAAACCAATGCGTTTACACCCTTTCACCAAAGGGAACCAACGTACAGATCTTAAAATAATTACTTATACCTTTGCTACAATTTACTACTTCAAATATACCTAAATCATTAGATATAAAGGATAATATATGCATCAATATTCAGATGTAAACTAATCATGATCATACCACATAATGATAATGCATTTTAGTCTTCAACCTTCATTCGCCACATAGGGGCATCCTTAGCAAAGCATCACATATCCATAACCTACATACTAGATCTCACACTTCAATAGATATTCATCAATTGCAGACTTGCACTTTGGCCTAATGATCTTCTTCTCCTTATATAGGTTTAGGCCTCTCTTAATACCATGGTCCAAAACCACGTAGGACTGATATCTTGGACCCAATATGTAGGGTCAATACCCCAGATCAAATACCATGGACCAATACCAAAATACCATGGTCCAAATACCACAAACCAAAACTTATTTTTCCAACATGTACGTGCATTTCCTTCTATGAAAGCGTGTGTGTACATTATACGCACCTTTGTATATAGTGAACCTCCGTGTATATGTGACTTGGTATATAGTGAACCTATGTATACATTTTCTTTCTTCATTCTTGTTGTTTACATGTTATACTATGATATTTCATCTGAGAGAGTTGCCATCAAGGACAACACTTGTGTCATACCTGTATCATAATGCCAACATAAGTATATTTTGACTCTCTGCCAAACTATCTAGAAATAAAGTATTCGACCAACATGTAGAGTAATTTTTTCAAACTCCTTCTGAAGATAATGTCCATAATTCTACCTTGAATATGATTTGACTCCTTATAGAAATAACTTTTATGATCATGATACTTCCTTTACACAATAAGAGTAACAATGTTTTATTTTAGGTAATAGAATATTCCTTCTGAAACTAGTTTCCATATTTTCCTTTGAATGATTATCTTCAATATATAATTTTGAATCTGCTTCTCTTTATATAGATACATTTTACCATGTTCCCTTAATCCTCCCATCTGTTTTGTTAAAATCTAGCTTTGTTTTTTGAATTCTTGGTCTTGATCGCGCTACTTGAATTGTTATTATCTTCACTGACACTAGAAACAAATGTCATGCTTCAAATAATCCTTATGATGTTTCACAACGACCTTGATTGTTGCCATGTTATAATACTCTTCTAGTACTTGACTTCTAAGTGACATAATGACTTCTTCTAAATAATCACAGTGAAATTAAATTCTTTGACTCGTACAATGACTATAGAATATTGCGACATGTGGAATAATATGTAGAAAACTTTTAATGACCCAATATCTTCTAGGTTTTATGCTCCCTCTTAAAATAGACACTCATAAATTCAAACTTTTTAATTCCAAAAGATAAATTTATCCGTCAAATGTAGCTGCAATTGTTATTCTAACTGTTATCCTCTAACTAGAAATGAAAACAAACTTGCATACAAACCTGCACCTACCAAATTATTCAATATTATAGGTCCTTGTTGTCTATTGTATTTCATTTCTTTTCGGATTCGTCATCTTCTACTGCATGTGGTTCATTTTGTTCCTTGATCTTGTTGCCTCGCTTATCCTTGGAGTACGAGTTCTTAGGACTATCTCCTTTTATGTGTCCAAGTTCATGGAAAATAAAACATCTAACCTTCAAGATATCCTTGTTTCCATGAGACTTGTTGTTATAGTTGTTTTGTTTGTGATGAGATCCAATTTTTATAAATTTCCTAAACTTCTTTAATTTGATAACAAATGCTTAAGAAATTTTGTTATATGGTTCAATATTTTCTTTTTCGTTCAACCTGATTTCTTTTGGAACATGTAGAGCCCAAATTTGTTCAGAAGATGGAGTATATTTTCTGGTATAGATTCCACATGCAAAACCATTCCAATCTAGAAGTAGAGCATTAGGTATGGAAGTGATTAATTCAAAATAATATATGGTTTCTCCAAGCCCTTGAAGTGGATCCTTTATCTTTGATGCTTACATAAAATATGAAGCCACATGTTCGCCCTTTAACATTCTAGTTCCATAGAGTTGACTTCTTAGAGATATTTTTTTACGTGTAGCACTGAGAGAATATAGTTTGACCAATTTATAATAGAATTCTTTGGATGTAGGTAGATATGAAACAAATGAGAACCTTGGGAATCATAATATTGGCAAGAATTTTGGTCCAAGGTGCTGCGTTTCCGCAGCTCAAGCAGGGTTTGCACAGGGTTTTCCGCAGCTGATCCCGGTTTCCGCAGCCAACCCCGGATTCCGCAGCTGTTTTATTAAATGCTCTGTTCCACATGTCCTCCGGGAAGAAGAGCCACATGGGCAAGTTCGTGGAACCAAGGACATGGTGTGTGACCCTCCAGATCATCTAAACCAGTCATCCAAGCCCGTGGTCAACGAGGAGGCAACTTCGGTCAAACAGAGGTCATTGGCGGTGGCACGGCTCTGCGTGTTCTGTTTTAGAGCGCGTGGTGAATAGGTGGCATCGTCCTCAGTTATGAAAGTAGTGGGAGACACAATCCAACAGCGGATTGAATGCCCACGATGACCGTTGCCTAGATCCGAGAACATAGTAGGACTACGTGTTTCAATTCAGCTGTTCGAATCACTTAAATTTCGTTAAGCTAGTTTACCTTTTGCAATTATAAATAGAGCGTCTTTGAATGCTGGACAAGTTAGTTGTTAATTGTTAGCTGATGTTTTTATACCTTTGAACTCCCACTGTATATTTTTATTTGATGCGCAATACATGAGAAGACTGTTGTTTCATTTACGTGTGTGATTGATCTTTAAACGGCTGGAGTAGGCAAAGGGCCCCTGTTTACTAAGGCCTGTACAGTGTTTTAGTTTCTCGCATTTCATTTTCTTATTTCCTGTATATAATGCCTTTAATTGCTGTGTTTTAGATAGCTGTACATACATTTCAATTCCTGCTTGTTTACATTTCTGCTCTTTTTCATGACTGATCAGTGTGTTATGCAGCTTTGTTAGGCATGCTCAGGACAGTTTTATGCTTTTCTTTTGCACAACTAATGATATGTGTGATCATCTTGTCTATGTTGCTGACCTTCTCTGTTTTGCAGCCTTTATTTCATTATTATCATTTAGTTAATTTGCATATTTGCTTTTTGTTTGTAGATATCAAGTTGTTTATCTATTGATGGTCTCTTCTTTATAACTTAATATTATCTTTATTAAGGACCAAAACATCACTTAATGCAGCTTGGTTTAGTTGTTCAGAAACTCACAATTGCTTGACTTGTTTTTAATGGTTTATCACATGATACATTCAGTTAAAAGGCAAGAGGTTAAGAAGAAGTTAAAGTATTTGTGACTAGTCTTTCTTTTAGATAGATTTACTTTAGTTTCAACATTTCTTAGTGATTATTTGATATAGATCTCATTTGCATTTCCTTGCAGCAACAGAGGCACTGGGCCGATGTCAATAGTCTTTTATTTAATGCCTTTACTTTCCTTTAAGCATTAATTTCATTTCAAGCTTTCTTGTAGAGTACTTTTAAGTTGTAAAAAGCACATCACAATCACACACACTTCACCCACTTGATTTTGAGTTTTAAGAAGCACATCACAATCTCACACACTTCACTCACTTTATTTCGTCACACCACATTAGGAGAGATATAATTAAAAACAACTCTAAAAAGTTAAAAATGACAAAAGCTCAGGAAATAGTTGCCTAAGTACATATAGTACACCTCACTTCATCAGCTTACAAGCCCCGGGTTGACATTTAAAAGTTGCAATTTAGACATCACTAAATTGACCAAACATTTTTGGCGCCATT
>APFE031002896.1:0-20056 GCA_000404065.3 Pinus taeda | reverse complement strand
AAAAAAAACGCATTCGACTAGTCGTGGAAAGAATATAACACACCCAAAATTATATCATAATATTTTATAACTCCATTACTACAAAATCACTCTCTTATATACCACCATCCTCAACTATTACCCCACTCATTATAAAAACGTCACTATTTGACTCGATGATGACAATGGATTTGACTCTTACAACTGCAACTTGTAGTATTCTACACACTGATTACTGTCTCATTTCCCATACATTGATCATATGTCCTTGTGGCTACTTTACATGTTATTACATAAAATCCAAAAATAGGTTTGTTCTTTACTTAATAGTGTGATTATCATCTCATTTAAATTCAAGCATTGTGTTTAAATTGCTTCAATACTCATGCAACCCTACTAGATAGGATTATAGCTATATGTTTGGTGCAATGCATAATAAGATTTGTTTGAGTGGCATTTTTAGGCTATATAGGTGACCATTTCAACACATTTGCATCTTAGGGAGGGAAATGGATACCATTTTCATTTACTCAATTTTATCAAGTGATATCACATGTTTTGTTCTTTCCATTAGACTAGTATACAAGTATTGTTGTTCACCTCAATATTCTTGCAATGCATTTTCATTATTAAAGTTGTAATCAAATCACATGAACTTTTTCTTTCTTTTTTGATGATTTTATAATACTCCCATACTTGTCCCAAAAATATTTTTTTTCTACTTTTAAATTATAGCCTAGTCAATTCAATGACTTTTGCTAAAGAATGCCACATAAATGTAGTTACTTATATTTATTAGTTTTTTCTTTTCATGTTTCATTGTAGAGACATTATGTACCATTAATCCTTTTTTCTTCTCCACTTTTTATCATTCATCTATTTTTACCTTTACTCTTTAAAATTGTAGGTGATTGAGAGCACTTACATTTTTTCTTTCCATATTCTTTTCTTGGATTATCTTCATCGGCAACACCATCATCTATTTTACCATTTTTTCACTTTATTGGAATCTAGTAATGGGTGTAAATACCAATAAGCGGGGATCATTTCCCCAAATAATGTCCTTTTAGTAGTGCTTATAACCTTCCTACATTATCTTTTCTACATTGTAACCACTACCGCAATGAACTCAACTAATGCTTAAAACTAAAGAATCTCCTCATTATATTTTTTATTTAATACAATTGCTTAGTTTCCATAGTCATTATTATATTTTCACTACTCCACTTTAGCCTTACTCTCTTACTTCAACTTTTACAATTCCAGCTAGTAGTATATTTTCTTCATCTACTCATCTTTTTATTCTTTTTCTTCATAGTTAGCCTCATATCAAACAATTTCACACACAAAATATTATGAAAATTAAGAATTACCATTTGTATTTATTTCAGTAGTACATATATTCTATCATCATCTTGTTTTGACTCCATTACAGCAAAACCACTCTCTTATATACCACCATCCTCAATTATTACCCCACTCACTATTTCAATGTAACCAATGGAATGCATGCCTGAGACATGAATCTACTCAATGATGATATTGGGTTCATCTCTTGCAAATCCAAGTAGTTGCATATGTCTCCACTTTAAAGGGTTGTTGCAATTGTAGTAATGCCAGAATTTTTGCTTGACTGATATTCATTCTTAACTTTTCAAAGGCCCTCTAATGACCCTTTTGCTCATTGGAAACCCTTTCAACTTGTTTTTATAGCATGAAGTGGTAGTACTACTACTAAAAATGAGGCTATGAATTTTGTCAAGTATTGTGCCATCCAAATGAAACTCCTAACCTCAGAAAAACTAATAGGCATCAACCATTTAATGATGACCTTCATCTTGGAAGGATTTATCTTTAGCTCTCCTCTGCCTATCAGATAGCCCATATACACCAAAGGCTATTATGAAACCTCGAACTTCTTGATATTTTCTAGCATTTGGTGCTTCTTTAATGTCTCCAACACCTATGTCAAATGTAAATGTGCTCCTCCTAGGTAGCACTATATACCATAATATCATCCAAATAGACAATGGAAAATGAATATATAAAGGGTACTATATATTATTCATTAACCTCATAAATTTAGCTAGTGCATTGGATAGGTCGAATGGGATGACTAACCACTCATACAAACCTTGCCTAGTTTTGAAGGTAGCTTTCTAGGTATCATTTCTCTAACTCAAACCTAGTGATATCGAGAATTTGACTCCATCTTGGTGAAGTACTTTGCTTGCTACAAATAATCCAAAAAATCATCTATCCTGGCCATGGGAACCTATTCTTGAATGTGATTTTGTTCAATGCCCTATAATCTAGACACATTAGCCAATTATATTCATTCTTTTGCACAATGATGATGGGTGACCCACGTGGTGATGTGCTAGGTATAATGACACCATGTTCCAGTAAATGCAACAATTTGTTCTTCACCTCATTTACTTCTATGATAAACTATTTGTACAACACAATGATTGGAAATGGGGAGTCCAACAATACCTAGATCTTGTGCTCCACTTCCCTCTTGGGTGTCACCCCTTCGGCTCTCAAAACGCGTCCCTGTATTCCTATATAAACTCTTCCAAATATCTACTTTGTTTCTTAATACACCCCTAAAATGAATCCTTTGATCTTATTAACTGTTCTATAGAATAATTCTCTCTTTAAAATATTAAAAAATACTTATTACCAGAATTGATTAATTTCTTGGCTTCTTTGGCACTTATTGGAAGAATGTTTGACTTACCTTTGTACATATGGATGGTGGAAAATTTTCCATCCTTTATGAGAGAGTATTGGTTGTCTCTTTAGATGAAATTTGCATCACACACATACATGAAGAGACTTCCAAATAGCACTCCACATACATCAAGGGTAACTACATATAGTTCTACTTTAACAATATTATCAACGTTGATATAAAATCTAATTTTGCATTAGTTTGTTATATTTAGATCTGCATCCTTATTTACCCATGCCAATGGATATGGGGTTATATGATCATGGAGTCCCAATCCTATTTTTTTGACCATATTTGTTGTAATGATATTTTCCTATGATCCTTGGTCAAAAGGAGCATCAATCATTATCTTTTTCACATGTACCTTTATGTGGAATAGTTTCGTCAATTCTTACTCTTCCTATTGTTGAAGGCTACTCAAATTCACTTCCTTCTTCACTAACATGTAGATAATCTTCTCATCCATGTCTGAACTACTTTCAACTCTATTTCTCAAATTCATGGACATGAGATTATTCTTTATATTATATATTTTTTTTGTTATTTATTTAAGCTTTGGATGCAATTTCCAACACTTCTCCTTGATATGACCATCAATATTTCAATGGTTGTAGTGGTTGTTGAGGTCTTTGAAAATGCATTTTGTGGCTACCATTTTTATCCTTTCCCCAATTCCGCTTATTCTTCCCCTTTTTATAAGTGTATTGGTGATCCTTTTGCTTCAATCCACCTCATCTCCCTTTCTTCATGCCCATGTTCTGTAGGTATTGTGTCTACACACAAGCCTCACCCATCAATCTTGGCATAAACAACATCACTTTGTTTTACATATGGTTGTGTAGTCCCTCCAGATAGTTAACGAGTAGATATGGCTTCTTTTGGGAGATATTCAACATTATGGCCACCTTTATAGACTTTATCGTGTACTCTTGTACACTCTACCCCTACTTATGCCTAAAGTAGTTCCACTCGATCCACTAGTATTCTACATCCCATAGGGTAAAATTGTGGCTTGATAATTATTTCAAAGTCCTCCCACTTAGTAACTAGAGGATATCCCTCCAACCTTAAGGTATCCATGTGGATTTCCCACTAGGTCAGGGCATAGCTCTCTAATTTCAACTGTGCAAATGAAATATTCTATTCCTCCTCTATATGACGAACACTAAAATAAAAGTGTACTTGTTGTAACTAGCGATTTAGCTTCACAGCATTGATCTCATCTTAGTATGCCTTGTTATCAACCTTTACTTCCGTTTTGAACATGGACTATGAATGATTAACAACACTCTAATTCAATTGATCTCTTTCAAGTCCTTTGTTTGGTTGGTTCTCTATTTCTTCTCTATCTCTTAATCTCCCCTTTGATATGTCCTCTTCATTGGAACCCCCACCTTATCTAAATATATCTAGCTTATTACTCAAGTGCGACATGAGGAAATACGCATTATGTCTTATATATCCAACTTGTACTTCCTAGTGTGAAAACATCTCCTCTCTAAAATGTCATGAGGGTTATTCATAGATTCATCGACCATGATTAGGGGTTCTTTTACTTTTTGCTTAGGTGATCTAGATTTCCTAAAAATCACCACAATATGACCAAACGAACATCTGATGCCAATACTATGCATAAGCTACCATGGATATTCCACTAACAAGTTTGTCAGAGTAGATCTAATAACACTATATTTAAAAATGTGAAATCTACACTATTAGGGTTTATTTCTCTTTATCTTTTTGGATATGTATATTATTCTTTATCATGTATGCATGTAAATTATAATTTATGTAAAAAGTTGAGGAAAAAAATGTAAAAAATTCACAAACACATTTAACACAAGCTATATCACAAGAAACCCTTTCAAGAGAAAACCAAGTTTGAAGATGAGGTCATTTTTCTCTCTTTCTCTTAATAGAAAATGACTATGAATACAAAAAAATTAAGGCTTATGGTGTGTGGGATAATATAGTGCATAAATTATTATTGTGTGTTCTCTCACTATCTATCATGGCTACTATGCTCATTTATGGAATAAGTGCACCCAAAATGAATGGAACACATTTTCCTTCTAGTGGCATAATTATAACATAGATTGCTAGCCTAGTAGTGATTAGATTTGATTTCAAATATTAACCATAGTTACAATATGGACTCTTCTAGATTCTTCTTCATCATAATCACATGGTTATACCCTTTTCCATGAGTTATGGGGGATGAGGTATCATCCTCTCAAATTATGGTGGTGAAAATTGGAAAGTCAACTTCCAAGTGGCATAACTTTTGTACATGGACTCTGATTGAGGAAATTTATGATTTGATGGAAAGGTATTTTTGTGTAGAATACGAAAATAAGATATAGTTCTTAGATTCCGAATTTCTACCTCCCAACAAAAAATACATTTGATCGCTCAAAATCCTCCTAAAATGTTCCAGGCCCCAATTTGCCAAATTGGTTCCCGCCATTAAAAATGGACCTATGGCATCATTTGACCCATTTTTCCACTTTGAAAGCATCAAGGTGGATAAAAAAATATATAATGATCTAATTCAGATCATATTCTTATTTATTTTCCTCGTCATGTTCGGTTTTTATGTCCAGGTTAGTAGCTAGATTAGGATATAATGTCCTAATTTATAGACTCTATTTTTTTGTTGGAATTATCTTCTTTTGATGTTTGGTTACTACAAAATTTTAGTTTTTCCATCAATATAGTTTTTCAAGTTACAGACTAGGGAAAAATAGAACCCGTTAAATTGTATTATTTTGATAATTTAGTAGAAATTCGGTTTACAAAAATAAGAAAATGAAGCTCTATTTTTCTAGACTCAAAACTCATTTCACTGACCAATATTAGCATAGTCGAGTGCAACTAGATGAAAAGTGTAGTCGACAATATTGTTGGAGAAATAGGCCCATGTAAAAAAGGACTAAGAAAGGACTTAGTGGCTAAGATGATAGATTCAAGGCTCAAGAAAAATTCACCAACACTATAAACAAAATCAGTGTAACAATAAAAATTTTAGTTGGACGTAAATAAGAATCATAAACAATAAAAATAAACAAATAACAAAGAGTGCAAAATCACAAAATTCATAAAAAAGATTCAATTTTAACTTGGCAAAGGACCATCACCACTATTGCACCTAGCAACATCATCATATCCCACAAACTCTTTACTTCTATAATTGGAGAAATGTCAAATTAAACTATTTTATGCACTGACCCATTGACTTTCCTTTGCATATGGGTCGACATATTGGCTGAGATGGAGTTACCCAATGCTTATATTCCAGTTAACCCTACCCAAATATCTCAATTTTAAATATTTTGTTTGGCTTTAAGCCATGCAAGATCCTAATTGGAGAATGGATTAGAGGTAGAGAATCTCCATCAATGATAAAGTAGGGAATCTCTATCAACGACAAGATTATCAAATCCGAATTGACTTGATTGCTGCATTATTTTCGTTATCACAACCAACCCATATCCAGTGTCCGTATTTTTACTAAAATGAAATGCAAAGATAGAGATGATGGCTCTGTAAGAATCCGAAAAGACTCCTACTCATAAGGGTCTTGAGTTTCACTTACATGCCCCATGGAATTTAAACTTGGTGAGCTAAGGGGAGGACAAGAACATGTTCCAATAGATGAAGTTTTTGGATAAGGTTTAATGACACTAGACTATGATGCATTGCATGAGCTTCCATATTGAGAAAATTATCCTCTCATTATCTTGAGGGTTATTTTCCTTCTCCCAACCCGAAACAATTGCAATGGATTCATAAAATTTGGTTTGGTTTGGTTGAAATTCCAAACAATTTCTTTGATTTCTCTAAATATGCCCTCATTATACTTTTTCCATGTTATCTGAAGCACGAGACTAAGAAAATAAATTACAAATTTTAATTAAAATCTAATTTCATTATAATTAGAATCTCCAATTTTCAAGAATTTTAAGAATATCATTCTTGTGTTAATCATATTATATAGAAATCCTATCACCTTAGTCCCATCACACATATACAATAAATATTAGTTATTCAATGTAATAGGAAAACACAATTATATAATGCATAAATATTAATATAAATGCCTTATTCACCTTATTAATCCCTGCCTTCTGCAAGACTATACTGATCGCTTCATCGTTGACGATCAATTAGTCAATCTTTTGACTGAATTTTTTTTTGGCTTAGGTAAATTTAACCGAAGTTTTATATTTGCAATTTCATTCAGTTCAATTTTAACGAAGGTTTTTGGGCTAGAAAACATTTCACCCATTATTGCAAACTTCATGTGACCCCATGCAACAAGGTTGGGGTAATTTTATTTTATCCAAAGTAGGGTTGAGGAAAGGTTTTCTATTATCCAAATTTTAGTATGGAAAAATTGTTTATATCTATTTTTTTTTTAAATAGTAAGAAAAAATTTATAACCAAAGTTATTTCGATATAGTTAATGGCACATGGCTAGCTGCATGGCTATCTGCATCATGTACATCTAGTATCCAACACTAGATGCCATTATCTATTTATTTATTTTAGGACCCTGAAGCGTAACCAATGAGAAGGACCAGACAAGGAGTAGTTAAGCGCTAAGTTTCTTTTCTCTACAACTCAAATCAACTCATAACTAAAAAGAAGAAAGCATCCCTCCATTGATGAACAATTTGGAATAGATTTCATGAAGAGGTTTTGTGGAGGCATCATTAGCACAACACTGTACACTCCATCATCAGCACTGCAACATGGCATAAGAATTTTGAGGTAACTCTTTCTCTGGTACGCTTTCTGCAACCTTGAGTGATACATATTACTTGTGCCCTACACAATCAGTAAAATAAATATCTCAAGTACCGGAAATATCAAGTACGCTTTCAGGTAATCTTTCTGCAACATTGAGTGAAATATAATGAATATGACAATATAAGCGGAAAATATATCTAGGAAGTGCAATAGATTCTAGGTTATCCAATAGATTCAAAGCTACAGGCTAAGTTATTTGTTGTATTTTCTATCACATGTATACTACAGTTAAAAAATGGTAGGAAAATTTTATGTACCTTAAAGAGATTATTGGTTTGGCCTTGAGTTGTATCCGCAACACTTGCAGGTTTCGGCACTTAAGTCGTGCCCACAACACTTGCAGGTTTCGAATGAATCACCATCTTCCCAACAATGAACCTTATGCACTCAAGTTTTCTATGTAGGTATTTAGACTAAAAAATCGCGATTGAAAACATGCCTGAATCTTTCTTTTCCTATTTTTCAAGTCATCAGGCCTACCACATCCACGCCCCTTGCTAGTTCTCGACTTTGTACATGTCCATAATCTTGGGAGTTGGGTTTTCAGGGATCTCGATCAACAAAATTACTGATGTTATGAAAATGATGAGTAGAATTATGGATTGGCAATGTCATACTAGAGTAAAATAGAGGATTGGAGCAAGGGATCTGAATGCAAAATAGGGAAGCTAATAGCAGTGGAGGGAAGAAAATGATTGTGTAGTGTAGGCGAATTTGTAAAGGCAAGTAGGGTGGAATGCAACACTGGGAAGCTGATAGCAGTGGAGGGAAGAAAATGGTTTTGTACTGCAGGTGAATTTGTAAAGGAAAGTAGGGTGGAATAGTGCGTGCATTACCTCACTTCCACCTACTCCTTTAGAGGCCTGTGACCAATGTGGCATCTTCCTGTCACAGGTAACAGACCACTAATGGACAAACAATAGGGGGGATATGAGCAATGGAAGGAAACGGAGGCGGGTGGACACATGGAAATAGATGTCGAGAAATGGTGGGAGACTACGATGGAAGTGGTGGCCAGAGATCTGTCAAGTTCAACTGCTTAGAAAGTAAAAAGGTCATCTTCATGGCTTAAAACATACAATTTTATTAATATATACTGTCATTCTAAAACGGGACCTTCATGACGGGCATAAACTTCAAGAAACCATGAATGTTCAGTGAGAATTTGTTGTATTTCTTTATATATAATGTATTTTATGCATTTAAACCGAGGAGGCTTCTAATCATAAAACTTCAGTGAGTAAAATTTTCATATTACAACACATATTTTTTACCATGAGTTTTACCAATGGTGTGATTTTTAAAAAGTTAAATAGATTTACATAGCAATTAATTTGTATATTTTACGGAAATTTACTAATTTAAATGAGATCTATTAATATTTTTCTTTAATTTAATTGCTTCTATAAATTAAAATGCAAAAATCGTAATACATCCAACATAGAATAAATTATGTAACAATATTATTTTTCTCAAAGCAAAAATTCTTACAATTTGCTTTTCACTATAGCCTTATGTTTTTTTACAACAAGCTTCATTATTTAAACTTCATTAATGAGTAATCATTGAAAGGTTCTAAAGTTTCTAAAAGTTAAATAAATCTAGGAAAGTCCGTGAGTATGTCTTAATTCATTCCTTCATTTCGTTGCATTTTTTACATCGTTGGATTCTATATTCAATGAGGAAAAAATCATGCATCTTAGAAACACAAAAAATATCTTTGCAGTGAATATTCCAAGCTTGAAAGACTACTAAAAATTAGTAAGAAAGGATCTATGCCTAAGCTTGAGCTATGGAGGACCAGCATCTCATACTAGGGCCTATCATTTGTTTCAAAGATGAGTTGTTTCTACCAATCGGAGATGATTTTCAGTCATTTTTCCCTATCAAGCTCTTTGTGCCATTCGAAGTTGATTTTGAGTCATTTTTCCTTATCATTTATTTCAACTTTCAATGATGAGCTTCTCTCGGGTTGATTCTGAGTCATTTTTATGTCATAGAAGCAAGTGATTAAAGTGTTTTTCCACGTGTTTGAAGAGTTGCTTTAATTAATACAACATAGGTTTATGAGCATTGGCACATCGTTGAATCATTGTTTTAAATAATGCAACGCATAATTGTTAGAATTGACGTGTGCCCTTTTATATGATTGTATTGTATTCAACTGATAGGTTTATGACCATTGGCACATCATTGAAGCGTTGTTTTAAATAATGCAACACATAAATGTTACCATTGGCGTGTGTCCTCTGATATGATTACATTGCGTTAAGCTACCATACACATAGCTTTACCATTTTCCAGCAACATTTTTTTATATGATTGCATTGTATCCAACTACCATATGAGTAGCTTCACCATATTCCACTAACATTTTTTAGCTTCACCATATTCCAACCACATTTTTTGGGGTTTGGTGTTATAGGGGCACATAACAAATTAAAAAATTATTAAATTGATATTCTTCCTTTTCATCATTGTTACGTCATGCTATGAAAATTAAAAAATATTAAATTATTATTCTTCCTCTTCATCAATTCTATGTCATTTGTGGGCTCCTATCCCAAACACTAAAATCATTTCCCAGTCTTAGAAAAGAAAAATGTGTCATTTAATGGCCACTTGAATTACATCATTCAAAAATTAATATTTAACTAAGAAAAATGTGTGATTTAGTGGCCACTTAAATTACATTATTGAAAATTTAGTTTTGCTAAATACTATAAATAAATAAATTGTATCATGGCCACCTGAATTACATTATTCAAATATTAGTTTTGTTGAATACTACCGACCATGCAAAACATGATTTAAAAGTTTTGATTTTCTCTATTTAAATTTCCTTGATCCAGCTGAACCAAGGTGATGCCTTCTCTAACAGCAACACAAAGCCCCATGCTTCCTTTTTATGCTTTTTTTTTTATGGACATGTTATTGACATATTAATATTATTTTATTAGCAGCTACACTGAAGGTACTAAATCCGGCTTCGAATCCCACAGCTCTGAGTAAAAGCAGTGGAGGATATGTGGGCATTGGTATAATTATATGGGGGCTCACGGTATCCACCAGCGAAGCCATTTCTATTACGTATTTGCTTCATCAGAAAAAATCGTTTCCCAACATTCCGTCAGAGAAAGTCTGTTTTCGGGGTACATTACAATCTAATTGGAGTTATACTTATGCTCAAACCTTACAAATTTTAGATAAGTTACACATATATATATCTGTTGATACAAAACACTCCATATAAAAATAAATTAGGAAGAAGAAATTTATACAATGGAGAGATCTTTAAAAATAAATTAGGAAGAAGAAATTTATACAATGGAGAGATCTTTAGACGCCATACAGTCCAGCCCCATCAAACTCAATACTTCCATCTTTTGATAATTTATAATAAATATTTTAATTAAAATAAATTATAATTTTTTTTATTATATATATATAAATTTGAATTTCGAAAATTTCTTATAAATTAAATAAAAAATTATTATATAAATATTAAATTTTTAACTTATTTACATTAAAATTTGAAAATTTAATTAAAAATATCAATTATATCATTAATATTTACCAAGATACGTTTACATACAATACTAAGCAAAACATATTAAACACTTATACCACTCACATGGCCCATATACCTATAAAGGGAGAATGCTTAGCATCATATATTTTATTTTGATTATTTTAATTAATACAATTAATGCTTATTAAAAATATCTTATTTTTATTTTTTTTATTAAAAATAATATTGTATTATTTTTATAATATTTATAGTTGACTTTTAAACTAGTAATCAATTAAATATAATAAATTGGGTATATAAAAATGTTGTTATTAATTTCACTCTAGTATTAGATGGAATTAAAAAAAAAAAAATTTTAACACCTATGAGCCTAAAGATAGCCTATGAGATGAATTGCTTCTTCATCTCATTAATGTATTTGGCCATTTTCCTGTGAAGCCTCACAATAAATGCTTTCAGCTTCTTGACAAACCCTTCACTAAACCCCTCGCTAAATAGATTATCACAAGAGCTAGTTGTGATAATATCTGCATAAATTTCCTTGTTGACTTTGAAAGCCTCACATTCAAAAATGAAATGCTTTTTGTTTCCATTTTTCTGGAAGAAAAAAAAAATACATACTCTTTCCTCCCACACTTCTTCTGGCATTTTCCAGCGCTCTGTTTCACAACAGAGTTGATGAGAAATAGCCTTTAACTAAGCAATAACAATTTTGTCTCTCCAAGAAATATTGGTCTCTATGTATGTTTTTTTATTGATGATTATGAGTGGGATAAAACACTTCAATATATTACTTTTTCTTTCTCCATAGCTCCTTATCCCAAGTATGCTTGTGGAACTTATCCATAACAAAATCTTTTCTCTCTTTAATATTTATGGGACACATGTTCAAGCAAATACCCCATTTACTAAACCATTTTTATTTTGCTGCATCCAAGTCTCCTCTCTTTTGCACAATATTTCATTGAAGACAACCTTAGGCCATTTTACCTCTTCCATTTTCTCAATTTCTTTTAAATACCTTATGACTCACACCATAGCAATTGCTTCAATAGGAGCATCCCATGTTTCACTTAACAAGATAACATAAGGAACAACACTTTTAATTTTGAATTTGTTTGTAATCAAACGCTTCTTAATTTTCTCAAATTTTTCCACTACATGTTGGATGTACCGCTGGCCCAAAGTTCACAACCATAGAGAATCACTGGAATCACTAGAAGCCCAAAAAGAGTTTGAGTGGCTTGCCGAGTCCATAACTCTACCTATTTGCACCTATTTTGAAAAGCTTAAAATGTGTTCCAACCCCCCAAAGTTCTTTTCTTTCTACAACCATCCCAACATAGATTTTTTTTTAAATCAATTCCGAGGTACTTGTAATCCACAACTTCTTCTAGAATGTTGTTTTCAAAGTAGAACTTACATTGGTTATGTTTTCGTTTTTAAGAGAAAACCACTACTTTCTCTTTTTCTACTATTGACTTGCATTCCCACCCTTCTAAAAAAATGCTCAAGGGATAGTAAGTTCCCTTGTAAACCAAGAGTAGATTTATCAATCAAAGAAACCTTATAACAAATTTTCCCAAATGGATACCATCACCCCCTTGTGAATTTAACCGCTCCTTTCCCTCCTACCCCTGAGCTACAATGGGGTTGTATGAAGGAGAAAAAAATCAATAGCAATTGTATGAGAGAGCTCTTTGATCTATAATTTCCTAGAATTTTCCACTTTCTCAAGCTTCTACAAGAAAAATCTCAACAATATCAACTCAAACATATAAAATTTTATTGACATTTTTGTTAGAAGCCATAAAAATACTAAGAGGGGGGGATGAATCAGTATTATGTAAATTTTAACTATTATTTAACCATTTAAACAAATTCAACAACATAATAAAATATCAATCACTTAAAGCCTTAAACATGGGATGTTAACATGGAAACTCATAAAGAGAGAAAACCACAATACTTCTTAATTTTTAAGCACCAACTTTAGTTTACAATAATTTTTTATAGGCACCAACCTATATGAGACACCAAAACCTTTTTCATTACCAAACCTACTTGCTAGAAGTGCCCACTTCCACTAGTTGCAGGCACCAACCTAATGAGGAACCAACCTCTTAATCCTTTTAGGCACCAAATTGAAGGAGATTACAATCCCCTACTTTGTAAGAACCTACCTACTTAGTCACTCTAATCCCTCTTTCATTATGTTTTAAAATTATATCAGTGACTCCTCGTACACATAATCATATATACAACATAGGTCAACTCTTCTGATCAAAATATGTGCACACAAACACAATATCACCAAACGTTTGACCTCTTTCAAAATATATACCCTACATAGATCAACCCTTATATGTTCAACACTCATATGACACAAGTTCGATGCCCAGTTACAATTATCATACCACAACTCCTCTCCCTCTCATTCATTTTACTAACTATGTTGATCATACACTCTGTCCACATTTCTATGTTTGTCTCACGAACCAACACATACAATCTCAACATCTCTCAAACAACATCTCAATTCATTTTTATCCTCTATAGTACCTCACATTGTCATTGAAAAAAATCTTTTCTTATATTCGTAGTTTGAGCTTTTTGTTTAAGTATTTTCCTCTACTATTATAATTTTTTCCTATTGTTTACCACAGGTACAATGCATTATATTTACCCATGGTAATTCTTTCTTCATTGCATGAGTAAATATCCATATTTTTCAACAACATTTGTAGAATTTGAGCTCGAAATCTATTGGCACTTTCCTCATATGACCACATTATAGACTGGGGGCTAAGACTTTATGTCTAATATTCAACATCTAATTGTTTTCCTTTATACCTATACCACACAACCAGTAGATCCCAAGATTCCCATATTTCTCTTTCAATTTTCCCTTACCATTGGGTGCTTACCCCTTGGTTCCTCGTGACCTAGGGCTAGAACTACATCTTTAAACAACATTCTCCACCATACTTGGCATTCAACCCTTAGAACTATTTGAGACTATACCATGGGTCAACCACTTAGATAGCTAGATTTATTTCTCATATAGAACTGTGAGTACAATGGATGCTTGACCAACTCCCTTAATTTGAGGTCAAGGCTTAATAGTACATACCTTCTTGCTACAATTTCAAAGGGGTGGATGAAAAAATAAAATGCATAACCCCTGATGTGAAATATTTTGGTTCCTCCCTTCCTGAGCTTCCATTTGGCACAAAAATACAATTTGTCAAACACTTTAGAAAATTGAAATACAAAGGAAAACTATATCAAACCAGACCCCTGGTGTGACTTCTGAGATGGCACGTCATCTAACATTTCATTGCCATATCATTTCTTTTCCACTTGTCATATCATACTACCTACCACATTGTCTCTCTTCCACCTATCATGCCACAACACTATGACATCACTACCATGTGCCACTCAAAATAGGGCCACTTGTGCAACTTAAAAAGCTCCATGTGACTCCCTCTCAGTCACATCCCCAAGTGTGATCTTAGGGGTGGATCATATGCTATCTCGACAATCAACCATGCCATACCTAAGTCTGTAACTGTCAACTCATGCACCTACCAAGTGTCTCAACTAGAGAGTCTCCTCTTAGCCCATGACACGTGGTTTCTCATACAAGTGCCTAGGGTGAGTTCCCCATGCCTTGTTGCCTGAATGGAGAGTGTCAAAGTGAAGCAATCAAACTCTCTGCAATTGTAAGAAACACTGGAGGATGATGGGTGGGTATGTCCCAAAGAGTATGATCAATAGTCTGCCGAAATGCTCAAGAGTAATCTTATGGATGACCCTCTCTCCACCTTGGAACTGTTGATAAATCCCTCGAGGCCCTGCCTCCACTAAACATGGTGTCCCCAAATGCTCTACAATGTCCTTATTAATCGTAGCTCAATTGCGTCCAATGGTACACCTATTATGCCTGTCCATAAGTCTCCCTCGAGGCAAAGATCCAAGATCCAGTTACACCGCATCTTGTGTCAATGCATACCACCAAGTACCATCGTACTCCATGAAATGCCACTATATGCCATAATCTATCCCTGTATACCACTGGATAACCCCAACTACAACTATACCATCTTGTACCCTCTTGTGTCTTTCTTGTGTCATTGCACCTGTCACTCCCCGCACGTCCTCAATGCGATGCGAGTCACTCCTCGTACCCCATTGTGTAAAATGGCATGCTATGGTATACCACCTTCTTGATGCTCCTCTTTAGACCACTGCTCCTCAGTGCATAGCCCTGCACACCGTTGGGTGCTATGGCCTAGAATTAGGTCTGTATGCATCATGCCACATCCCTTTATATAACACTGAACACTACAACTTGACTCTGTGTTGTCTTGTGTACCAATACCTACTATAATACCACCCTGTAACATATGGTATCCTACATGTGCCAAAGTGTCTGCCACTCTGATAGTGACTGCACCATGATACACTTCATGTCCCCTCATCCATCCTAGTAGACCTGAGCACCCTAACTCCACTCCTGCTAGGGGGGGTATCTCTGTTGTGCCAATCATCTGTGACTCCTATGTCCTAAACCCCAATGGGAGAACATCGTCTCCATACAATATCTCGTCAGGTGGCCTACCCATGCCACCTCCTCGCATTCGCTCCTACCAAATAATGTTAATCATCCTACACTCCCATGTGCAACCAACATGCCAAAACAACTAATGGATTCTTCTCATAAACCACTTGGCCACTAGCATCAACTAGAGCTCCCCTAAGGAATGCATGTGCTTAGGCATGGGGTTGACTACCTGATCAATGTCATAATGATCCTGCATGTTTGATATCAGATAGGAAGCCTTGCTAGGATCCTAATGTCAACATGGGCATCCAACACCCTCAATGTCTTTTATCTCCCACTCAGCTTTACTCCAAACTATTACCATCTCCATGAGTCTAGCTCACTTCACTGGGTACCAACTCAGAATCTCTCACCTTCCAACCCCAAGAGAGGAATCGAATGCACAAACTATAGCACATAGAACAAGACTGACATGTGAATGTTGCATGTTGTGCAACTTTGACCATCTCCTCCCACTACCCAAGTCAACACGTGAGCTCTGATTGGGTAGCTCTATCTCTCTCTCCAATGGGCAAAGGTGACTCAATAATGTTGCTAACCTGGTCATCCCCTTTGGTATGTCTAGACAACTTTTCCTCTCTCAATCCAATGTGTAAGGATGGGCTGATAGCATTGTAGATCTTGCCACTGTGTCTTTGAAGCGAACTGTGCTAAAATCACAACATGTGGTCTCTATGCTACCCCTGATCAATGGCTAGCCCAAGGGATGGCTAAACATCCTCCTCCGTCGTGGGCTCAATATGAGCCTTCGACTGTTCCTCCATAGACAACTCAATATGCACGATATACTCACTAGTTAGTTGTAGCCAATTTTTGTTTGGCAACTCCATCATAGATATAGAGGCCTCTATACCTATCAGCTCCTCAACAACAGTGGAGTTGTCTTATGGAACCTCACTTACTTGTGGTGCCCCTAAGGACTCGGTCACAACCCTCAATACCTCATCAATGGATGAGACCTCGTAAATGGGTGTATGGTCAACTCTCTCTTTGCCAACCATGGCCCCTTCAACTACTGCTTCATATTTTTTCTTAACACTTCTCATCATCCCTAAAAAATCCCGTTGAAACTCCATTGGTTTGTGCATACCCCTTAGTTCACAAAATTCCCAAAAAGAGAGCGATCCCCTAATGCCATGACCCAATGATTGGTATGCCCTCCAGGTTTCCCCCAATAACTCCATATTAGTTAGAGTCATGTCCAGAACCCCAACTGAGGACTGAATTAACTTCTTCCCCACATCAATCATCATTTGTTCTATCCTCACCACCTCATTCTAGGTGACCACCATGTTGTTGGATTCTAATCTTTCCCACTGGATGAGCCAATATTATGGCGATGATACCATTTTAATGTTCCTAAACAAGAAATTAAGTGATAAACCCATTTAAACTAACATTGCAATAGTGGAAAATTAAAAACATTTAGCAAGCACCCATGAAGGACTATAATACTAGAATTGTTGAGCCATATATTATGAAATATGAGAGCATGAGTACATTCAAGGAGTAGTGCACTTGGGCTTGTCTCAAGGACAAGCCAAACCAAACCTAGGTGGTAGAATAGCTAGAAGGATGGTTGGTCAACTGCTGCTCTACTATGCTCCACGTCATCCTAGTAAACTATTGATTAACTAAATTTGGCCTGCAAGGGAGTGCCCAAAACCTACCTAGGAAATTCTGCACTTGTAGCCTTGGAATCCTCGGACAAAACCCAGAAAAACCCGGAAGGGAATTTCTCTGATTTGACTTTGGATTTGCAGTCTCTTGAAAGCTACTCTCTAGTTAGATCAGATGACCTTCGGCCTTCTAGAAAATGCCTTAAAACTACCCAGAACATTCTTCCATTTTAACCATAGACACCTTGGGAAAAGCCCAGAAAAACCCAAAATGGGAATTTCTGTAATTAGATTTTGGATATTCAGCCTCTTGGGAGGTGATCTCGAGCTACATCTCCTAAATTTAGGCCTGCTGGAAAGTGCCAAAAAACTGCCCAGAACATTTTGCCGTTCTATCCTTAAACTCCTTGGAAAAACCTCAGAAAAACCCAGAAGGGAATTTCTCTGATTTTGATTTTGGATTTTTGGCATTCTGAGAGCTACTCTCTGGCTACATTTGTTGGCTTTCAACCTGCTAGAAAGTGCGCAGAAACTACCGAGAAAATTCTTACCTTTTAGCCTTAAACTCCTTGGAAAAAACCCAGAAAAATGTAGAAGGGAATTTCTTTTATTTTGACTTTGGATTTTTGGCCTCTTCGGTAGCTAAATCAACCCGTACATATTTCTCAGTGCCAGAAAACACGTAGTCCCTTCCTTTACGTGGTTGGCTAAGCTATGAATCACTGCTGGAAAACTCCTACAATATTTATTGAACAACCTCCCTGGGCGGGCGCAGATGGTCCCTCGATGTAGAGGCTAAATCTTCTCTGCGGAAGACTCGTGACTAAACAACCAGTAGACTCTCTAAGAACCAAAGCATAGAAGAGTGAGTTTGTTTGTCAAATATTCAGAATGATTACAAAATGAGAGTTGATCTCTCTTTATAACTCCTTGGGCCACCCTTAGCCTCATGTGAGTCCCTTCATCCACCCATTCGATTTTCCCTCCAAGCATATTGAATGGCTAATTCGAACTTCTATGTGGGTGGCCCCCACATTCCACTAGCAGCTAAATAAAGTTAATTTGGCTCCTAAGTCCCTAATTCGAAAGTGTGGGGCCCAATTCCTTAGTGAAAAATGTGAAAAATTGTGTAGCAGCACCATGTTACTAATGTGCTTGAGAAGGGACATGACAAATATCGTGCTCTATATTCCATATAAAGCCTCTTTCAGTTTACATAGATCATCTAGACTATTTAACAATTGAAACTCTTTAGGTTTCTCTATATATACTTCCTCTTTAAGCTATCCATTTATAAAAGTTGATTTTATCCCATTTGATAAACCTTGAACTTCCTATAATAGGAAAATGCTAAAAACATTGTATTGCCTTCATTCTAGCAACAAGAGCAGTAGTCTCTTCAAAGTACACTCCTTCACCTAGGAATGCCCTTTGCACATTGATATGACCTTGTTCCTTATAATTTTCCCATCCTCATTTAATTTGTTCCTAAAGACCCATTTTGTGCCAATGGCATTTTTATTTATTCGTACTGGAAGTCATTCCTAAGTTTGATTTTTCTCAATATTATCTAATTCATCATTCATGGAATTTACCGAATGTTTATCTTGACTTTCATAAGAAATTTTTTTTCTCAATCATATATAGCAGGGAAATGCGTGCTTGACTAGAATTACCTATCAGCTTTCTTCTTGTTTGAATTCATACTTCCTTATCACTAATAATTTGATTTTTAGGGTGATTATTTTGTGTATACACTTAAGGAGATTTTGAATGAGAGCATGTTACCTCTTTTGTGTCATCCTCTTTTGATTCCTCATGATGTTCGTCCTCATACTTGCTACTGATTTTTTCAACAAGATTAATATATTTTGATTGCTTCTCTTCGAGAGGTAAAGTTTCATCCACCTTCACAACAATGTTATTAACAATCTTTTACAATATTTTGATATAGCACCTATATCCTTTTCTCTTAGTTAAATATCCTAGAAATATTCCCTCATCATCTTTGGGACAAAAATTACCCAATTTTTCAGTAGAGATATCGATGTAGCACTTACTTCCGAAAACTTTGAAGTGATTCATTGAGACTATTTTTCTATATGACAACTCATAGGGACTCTTGCTACTATTTGGCCTGAGTTATGCTTTATTTAAAATATGAATTTTTGTATGAAAAACTTCAACCCAAAAAGTGTTTGGAATATTTCTCCAATCAAAAATTGCTCTAGCCATTTTCTATATTGAGATATTATGCTTCTCCACCACACCATTTTATTATGGGTTTTTTGCAATTGAGAATTGCGTTATTAGTTCACTTCCTTCATAAAATTCATTAGACTCTCTTGAAGTAAACTCCTTACTTTTGCCAGACCTTAGTAATTTTAATTTACAATTAGTTTGATTTTCAACAAGGCCTTTAAATACATTGAACTTATAAAACACTTCATCTTTCTCATTTAAAAATGAAACCCAATTCAACCTAGTATAATCATCAATAAGCACCATAAAATATCATTCTCCACTCAGGTCTTTAGTTATTTAAGTTCCACATAAGTCTGTATGAACTAGCTATAGAAGTCTTGTTGATAACTTTTCCTTAGTCTTGAAGGGTACTAGAATTTGTTTACCAATTTGACTTGATTTGAAAATTGTATTTATTAGCTTTGAAATATTTGACATTTCCTTACAACTTTCTTTTTGTTGAGTTTCGCTTTGTTGAAATCAAATTTTACGTGTCCCAACCT